>UELU01075499.1:13209-60606 GCA_900490025.1 Megastigmus dorsalis | reverse complement strand
GGGGAGGGGAGGGGGTGGAGGGTGGTGGAAAGGGTAGGAAAAAAGAGTAACCGGCAAAAAAAGAAGAGTGGTTAAACGAACACAACCATGCCCAATAAAAAATTTGGACTCCGCGCGGCTACAGCTGCAATGACGTCCTCTGCACCGAAAGTCGACGTTCGATGCGTGGCTAAAATAACCTCCGCCGTGCAGCTACTGTTTGGTGGCCAAAGTAAACCGAGCCTGCACTTGGTTTTTCGCCCGATCGCTGCCACAGAATTGTTGCTCTTGATGTGGAAGCGCGTAAATGACATTCTTGTGGATCAGCATAACGACGCGGTATCGTTAAGAATGTGAAAATGAAGAAAACACATATACACTGCAAAAAGAATTAGTTCAAAAGACATAATGATAAATAGGAGCACATATGGCTACTTATAAAGAGCGAACATTGTTTCCCGGCTAAACCAAAAAAAGAGACGATACATTCCATAATACGCGGCGCGGTTCATTTTTACGCGTATAATCCTCAAAGACAAAGAGGTGATACGCAACGAGAAAGAAGCGCAGAGCGAGAGAGAAAGAGAAAGCAACTCGGAGGAAAACAGGGCGATATTTTACAAAAGCACGTCGGTCGTCTAAATCATTTGTCCTCGGTGAAAATCAGCAGGAGTGCGCTCTCGACAAACCGATTCCATTCCCTCTCTTCCTTTCTTTTTCTCTCAACCCTTCGTCTCTCTCGTGCTCTATTCCCCGAGTGCACAGTTGGTTTCGTTTAGTTTTTTTTTGCGTTTCTATGTATGGCATTAACTGAGGCACTGCAGCGGCGACTTTCGCGGTACTCCGTCTCGTTCATTTTCGCCTCTCTCTCTCTGTCTCTCTGTCTCTCTCTCTTTTCATTTGCCGGTCCGTTAATCTAGAGCGAATGCGATATTTAAGCTTCGACGAAGCGATTTTCCGTCGGGGGAGTCGCGAGTGTGCGCGTACACTGTCCCAGGGTCCGGTGAAAAAAGAGGTGCCATGCGCTTCTCGCATGTCCACAGAATACGATAACTTTTTTCCCTAAATTTTCTACTTTTTTTCGAGTATTTATTTTATCACGCGGCTGTACTCTTTTTTGTTCCAGTACAAAATTTTTCCGATTGAGCTTTTTTTCCACTATTTTGATTATCACGGAGGTGGAATTGGAATTGGAACACGTTTTGCATCATTCAGTTTAAAAGGTAACTTTTATGTCATAAAATTATTTCATGTTGAGATTTGTTTTGAGTTTATATTGCTTTTAAAAAACGTACATGGAGAAAAAGGTTGTAGCAATATTTAAGATGAATATACGAAAAATTACTATACTCATTTTATAGAGATTTTTCTTGTGTTCATAATAAATATTACTATTCAACATAGCAATTTTTATAGAAGTTTATAGTCAAAATTACTATATCCATAGTAATATTTGTTATGAACATAAGAAAAATCTTTATAAAATGAGTATACAGCTTTGGTACCCAACATAGTAATTTTTCGTACATTCGTCTTAAATATTGCTACATCATTTTTCTCCGTGTAGCTCTTTGACTGCAGGTAATAGAAATTTACATTTCTGAGAAAATTTGAGGACTTAACATGGGGATTTGTCTTTTCCGAAGTCTTTAAAGTAAAAGCTCCAAGTGAATAAGAAAGAAAAAGTATATATTGGGCGGGAGGGGGGAGGGGGGAGGGGTGAGGATGCAGCTGAAGTCTGTCGTTGTAATCCGGACTTGACATGAAGGTGTACTTCATTTCATGGTAATGATTTCTACGCTCCAGTACTTTCTTTCCCGCGATAAGAATATAAAAGAACGCTAAGGATGAAATTGCGTTGTCTTGCCGCGAAATAAAAAGTGCTAGAGGGGGAGCTCTAACAAAATGAAAATTTTTCTTTTATTTTCCCACATTTTGCGCCACATAATACAGTGACAAAATTTAATACAACTTTTCTGCCTGATGGAAAGAAATTAAATTATATATTTCTTTTGATTTGCTTGAAAAAAAAGTTTTTTTTTTGTTCTACCGCTTGCTGTAACCTTTAGTCCCTTTCAAATGTTTTTAATTTAAAAAATTTTGCCCCATGTTTCTACTTAAGTTCGTTCTTTTTCCTTGTACTTAATTATTTGCTCGAACTAAATCTAATTATTAAATATAATTGATATAAGCGGAGTATAGAAATAGAGGACTAAATAGAAGTGAGGTTCGTTAAGAAAAATTAAAAAGTATGGAAGGAGCCACTTTCTTAAAATCCCCCCCCCCCTCCCTGTAAAAACGTCTTTCGAAAATTCGCTTCTTTTCCTCAGCCATCAACTCCATAGCACATAACTCTATCCCCAAGATTAGTTTTTCGCTTGAACGAGCTCCGCCCAATTTCGACGTTCTCAGTGCACTCGCAAAGATCAGCCCGGGCAACGTCTACGGTGACGTCGACGACGACGACGAGAAGGACGGCGAGGACGACATCGAGAATGAGCGCAGAGTTAATCTTCATTGTGGCCAAAGAAAAACCCCCGTTACAAGAGCGATTAAAGTCCTTCTCGGCCCTCATTTCGTTTCCACGGAGGAGCAGTTGAAGCAAAAGAAGCCGCAGTATAGACAATGCGTAAACACGAGGAATTAAAAAGAAGTTGGAGCAAGCGAGACGCGCAAGCTTAAAAAGTAGAGAAAAATGCATTATAAGAAAAGGCGGGGACTTGCGTGCTAACCGACCGACTCTGCGAACTGTACCGCCGAGGACTGCGGGTGCTAAAAACCTAGGTGATTTTTTTGTAGAAAAAACGGGATATTCGCACTTTAATAATCGCTATTTGGATGAAACAAAGAAGGAAAATATTAAAGGAATGAAAATACCTTTAATATCTTTAATATCTTTAGCAATGCAGATGTTGACGAATAAAAAGCTTATGTATTCTATACTTGTGTCGTTCCACCACCAAATACAATGCTCGTGAAACGAATTTCCCAAACCAAAGCTGTATATATAAAGCTGCACACGGACACTTTAATAAACAGTGAATCGCTGCTCCAAAGCCGAGAGGAGGTGCGCAAAGATATTCATTTTGTCGAGGAGCGGCCGCGAAGCCGACCGAAGCTACACAGCCAACGTCTGCAGTTTCCTCTATACTCGCAGCGGCTTCGTTCCCGTGGTCTCCTCGGTCCCGCCGCGCGTGTGTGGAGCACGTGCAATAACAAACCGCGCGTGCAGCGCATATAGCCAGAAAGAGAAAGAGGACAGACCGAGGCTCTCTCTCGTCTTTCTCCTCCTCCTCTGTGAGGGTAATACGATTCCGTCCCAGTCTATATGTCGTCCGCAACGCTCGCGGGCCAAGGCACATCCAGTGGCCCAAAGGAAGAGACAGCGGAGCCGCGGCGTTCACACACACACACACACGCGCGGACGCACGCACTGCGTGCACATGGACACACGTGGCTCTGAGAGAGGCGGCGCACCAGCCTAAGGGGCTTTTTGCCTCTCTCTCTCTCTCTCTCTCTCTCTCTCTCTTTCTCTGTCTTTCTGCGCGGCGCATGCAATTTCTGATGCGAGAGAGACTCTCTGCTGCAAAGGCTCTCGGCGAGCCGCTCGGCCGCTGCATCAATCTTCGTTGCGGCGGCACGAGAAAAAACCGGCATAATACGTTTTATCAGCTCCCTCCGTCTTTTACTCTTTCTCTGTCGCGCGCTCGCGCATGTGTGTGTGTACGTATTTGTGTGTGCGTGTGTGCGTGAACACGGCGTGCGAAGGAGAAGAAAGGGAGGAGAGGCCAGAGAGCAAACGTCGTTGTCGCCCAGCTACCGAAGAGCAAGAGAGAAAGAGAGAGAGTAACACACAATCCCATTCTTTAGTTCTGTCTTGCTCCGAGAGCCCGACGAGACAGAGAGAGAGAGAGAGAGAGAGAGAGAGAGAGAGAGCGGCCGAATTAATTCAGTGCATTCGGCCGCGTGATTCGTTCGGCTTTCCTCGCCTAAATGGACGGTTATAAATTGCCGATAATGAAAGAAGAAGAAGAAGGCGAATGAAAAGAACTGAGAGAGGAGAGGCTTTCGCCATTCCTTCGTCTAAAAGAGAGTGGACGAGAAAGACAGGTAGATAGAAGGTTTTTGTCGTACGCGGCGCGAGTCAATGTTTGCTCCTTCTCCTCCTCCTCCTCCTCTTCTTTTTCTCCCCTTCATCTGCTACAGCACCGCTTCCTCTTTCTTCTCTGTTGTTCTTTTCTCTGGTTATATATTGTATCGGTCTTCCGTGCGCGCGCGTAAGCGAGCGACAACGACGTTGTATCATCGGAAGGACCGCGACTGACGTATAGCCCCGGCGAAACGAGACGTTTATTTAGCGAGCACGAGACCCGCTTAAATAAACATTAAAATTTGATTAGAAGCTGAACGAGCGGTGCGCATGGGGCAAGCACAAAAAAAAACGATAAATTACCACAATTGATTTTGGAGATCACGCGCGCGCGAGCAAGAAGTAAATTACAAGCGCCGCGGATGCAAGTGGTATTGGATATGGTCGGTCGAGAATTTTTTTTCTTTCCCTTCCTCTCCTCTCTATGTGTCGCTTCTTTTTCGATTCGACGCGTATATGGAGCGTTTCGTGTGGAAAGATTCGCGAGAATGAAATCGTGGGAAAATGAAAAGAGCTTCGATAATTGTTCTGTACGTTATCGCTTGCGTACATTAACAGGTTATGCCCGATTTCGAAAACTACTTTATATGTTGACACAGTAACTTGAAAGATAAGTAATACTTAGTTTATCAGCTATTAAGGAATTAGGTGTCAAAATGATTTTGTAAAATAAATGGCTTCGTAATATTGATTAAAAAACGTATGAAAATTTCGTAATACAGCGTAAAATATACAGATAACAAAAATAATTTAGTAACAAGACATCGACATTTAAAAATGCATTTTTCCACTTTAAATAACTTCTGCGTCATGAAGATAAAGCAAGTAATAATTCATTTGCCAAATTTGGTAATCAAATGAAGAATTTTAAAAATGTCTTTAACTGAATCATTTTGAAGGAAGTGCCTTATATTCATAATATACAGCTACGTATATCGCGCAAAAGCGCGCTTGGTTTCGTTAAGTATAGAATTTTAACGGGCAAAACTGCGAATAATTTGTACTTTCTGCGAGGTCATTTGCATTCTAAAGACGAAAGTAAATTACTCTCTCACTCTCTTTCTTTCTCTTTCTCCTCCACTTAACCTTTTATCGAATGAATATGTCTGTATATATGGTACAATCTATATAGAATAGATCTCTGATGGAAATTAAACAATTCGCCTTGTTCTTCTGACTTCATTTCTTTAACCCTGACTTTTTTCACCTTTCCATTTTGCAAAAGCTTCACGATTAATAGAAAAATACGTTTAAAAAATAAAAAATTGAATAAGTAGTAAAGTTTCATTTAGTGATTGCTTTGGAAATTGTTTTAGATTCGAGCTAAGGTGAATTTATTCTAATCGGAGAATAATTTATTCATAGGAATAGGACCGTCATACTTCACGCATCGGACTAACACTTTTACATACACATAATAGATGTTTATGATATACTTAGATAATAAATTTGTAAATCTATGAACCTCTTTTCAATTGGCCGAACTTAAGAATGCTTATAAGAAAACTATCATTCAAACATAAAAATTAATTTATTAAACTATTAGTGATAAATATATATATATATATTCAACTTATAAATATTCATTTAATATACAAGAAACGGCTTTTATAATCATTGATTCACTTTATAATCGAGGTTTTTAAGAATATCTCCATATATGCCGAACAAAAATTCGAACCTCCATTCTATAATTTGTACTCACTGTTACATTTTAAACGATCAATAAATCCATCTATTATTATGCTCCAGCTCCTCGTTAAAACAGATTACATTTCATAACTGCAGCGATTTTTTTTAAATTATCGTCATATACACATCGACTCTTACGCTCGGAAAAAAGTGCCGGAAAATTAACACGAAAGTATAACTCGTGTGTGATAAAATAATACAAAGCTATTAAACGACAGCGCATTTATACGAGTTGAATATGTACATAATAAATCGCGTGCTACACATAATGCGTGCATTTATCATGCATTACATCACGTGTGGTGGCCCGAATACGTTTACCTTTCTCGATCTCTATCTATCTCTCTCTCTCTCTATTGCTATCGAATCGTTAAAAGGAGAATAAAGCGGAGGAAAGAAGGGAGAAAAAACGAAAGCGAGAGTAGGCTATACGCCATCTTTTAATCAACATTTAATAGCTCCCGTCTGCTCGCGCGGCCCAGTAATGAATATCCGAATTCTTTATTCAAAAATCGCTCCGAGATCAATCTTGTAAATTGAATCCCCGGCCTCTCTCTCTCCCAGATTCTGTTCGTGCGTATCCTTAAAAATCCAACGGGCAGAAGGAGGAAGGAGACAGAAAAGTAGTCTGCCAGAAGAAGGGGAAAGTAATATCCCGATACGCCTGATAGATCCGATTGCTTCCAATGCGAGCGAGTGCAATGTGTATCGGCGTACGTATACTTTAGTCTGGCCTCGTGAAATCCGAATACATTTACGAGTTTTATATGGGTCGAAGAAAATTCGATTGACTTGTCTATATATATATATATATATATATCTCAGACACTCCTTTTGCTCTTACTCTTGCGTAACGTATGTCCCGTGGAAACTGATTTTCCGTGAGTTACGATTGCGCGAGCGAGCGGATTAATTTTTCTTCCAGGAACACGTTTGCTCTCCTCGCCGTAATATCACGATTATATTCTCTCTTTTCCGTCCCATCCGCGCGTGACGGTTCGCGCTATTGTCAATTTACAGTTGCTTTGCCTTCTTGCATTACACAATATTTTGTTATCCTTTCTATAATGTGTTTATATACGCACGAGTTTTTAATTGATTGTTGAGGGAGAAGAAAAATTACACGACACTGTAAACTTTTAATTGCCACCCGTGTTTAATTATTGGCGGATTTGATGTATTTCACATTTAGTTCTCCCGAAATGTATGTGTTGTACATACCGGGATACGTAGGATTTGTTTATGCTCGCTTTTTATGCGGATCATGTAATTAAAACTTTCCCTTTACCTGCGGCAACGATTTGCGAGGTCGAAACAGGAACACATTTTTTTATAGTTAATACACGAGCTAATAAGATATTTGGAGCGATTCTCTAAGTAAGAAAAAAAAACTCATACGATTTTTGTTACGATCTATTTGTGAACGTAAAAACATTTGTTGTAGTTTCATTCGTCGATGGGAATTCGGTCTACAATTAAAATTCGTTCTAATTATTATGAAATGTAATTCTAACTTAAAAACTTGAGGTATGACTGCATGAAGTGGATAATATTATAATAATGCCCCCTATAAATTGGAGCGGATATATACTTTATAACGGGAAAATCGTGCTGCTATTTGAAATATTATGAAAAATAAGTTTGCTAATGTACAGTTAATTTTATAATTTAATTTTAATACGCTATAGAGCTCCATTTATATTGCGAAAGTTACTAGAGCGCGCGAGTTTAAAATGTATATAAAAAATATCAAAAGTAATTTGTACCTAAACTAATTACAACAAAAAAAAATGCAAAAAAAAAGCCAACTTCCAACTTTTCTAGTAGGGTTTCCAACTCCAGCCATACAAGGCATCAAAGCCACGATAAAAATGAGTGCGCCAGCGCAAAGTGGGGGGAAAGAAAAAAAAAGAGGAGGGTATAAAGTAATTTTCTCAAACTTTTTTACACACAGAGCGGCAACGACGGCGGCGGCGGCGGCCGATATACAAGACATCGTCGGGCGCGCGATAGTCGCTCTTATCTGCAGGCTTACACGTCTTTCCGCGGCGGGCCAAGCCCAACACGCGCGGCTTATACACGTTTGTACACTTTTCGCAGAACACGCGGCTGCAAAAATTCGCGTTTCATGCATCGGCACGTATAGCCTTCCTTCTTTTCACGTGCAAACAGGCAATCATCAGTCGTCGCCGCCTTCGCCGCTCGTCTCGACGCACTACTCCCACACCTTTAACGTTTCTCTGATAAGGATGCCGCGAAGAGATGGCATAAACGCGCCCGCTCCCGCGAAATTATCCCCGATTCCACGCTCACTTACGAAATCTCAGTGTGTAATTTTCATACGTGTGTATACTGGGACGAGCCACGCGCGTTGTAACGATAAAAGCGTATTCTTTCTCACAAATATACATAAGCGCAAAGTCAATGTACACACACATATATATCCGCACACGAGATAAGAATAGCGCGCGCGTAAATTGTGTTTCGCGAATAAGCACGCCATAAAACGTCCGACTCGTCATCCTTTCCCTTTTTCTCTCCCTATATAATACACGCGTGGAGTGCGTCTCGTCACATTGCGGCACATCCTTTTTTTGTCCGCAAACAAAAAAATGAGAGTGTTTAAAAGCAAGTACGCGCTTATTTCATGATGTGCATGTGCATGTGCATGCGTGTGTGTGATTGTGTGTGTATGCAGCATGCTGGCGACTTGGCGAGAGCATGGAGCAGTATTTACAGGCGAGAGTATGATCTGGGATTGAAGCTCGCTCATCAGTGTCCTGGCGCGGCAATCGCAATTAATTCTCGCGCACGATCTTTTTAAAACTTCAACCCAAGACTTGCATAATACGTATAATACGTGTATAGGTGCATGGTTTTTTTTTCTGATTCGCGATGTGTACAGACTTTATTTCCGGAGTGTGAGTTTGCACACCGTTGTCGACAGGTTCACGTATATACAGCGAGCAGCTGCGTCCATTTGTTTCCTACGTATGCATATAAAATGCGGGTGTAAATTACAAGGTTTGCACTACAAAGTCCTCATTAATATTGTACGAATATCCATAGTCTACGCACTCAAACGTACGCATGTACAATATTTTTTTGAAGCACCGACGCACTTATATTATATCCGTGCGGAGTCCATTCAATATAAAGGAATGACCGCGACATTTTATAATTCAAACGCGCGTACTCTCATTGTCGCATTCTCAAAGCACCGGTCATTATATACATATCTGCAGACTGAGACATGCGTGCATGGGCGTATATTGTTGAGAGAGAGAGAGAGAGAGAGAGAGAGAGAGAGAGAGAGAGAGACAGAGAGAGAGAGAGAGAGAAGGAAGAGAGAAGAGAGAAACGAGTCTTGCTACCAGGAAAAATGTCTTTTCTCCTCCACACCGCGAATATATGATATACTTGCGCAGAGCCGCAGACTTGCGAGTAGCGAAGAATAGTGGAAGGGTTGGCTCGTCGTCGCTCGTTGCTGTTCTGCTGCAACTCTATAATTAAAGTTCCAGGCGTTGAGGAGGGAGAGAGAGAGAGAGAGGGAGAGAGAGAGAACAGCTCGTGCAGTGTCCTCCCTCACTGTGTCACTGAGAGCTCGACTCTGTCCCTCTTCGCTCTATACGTGTAGGTAATCGCCGATAGCGACGGAATTCCAAACGAGCTCTACTTCGATTAACATCGTCGCCCTTGGCGGATTGTACTTAACGCATGTTTAATGCATCTGCGGTGCGACGACGACGAGCGAGTGAACGAACGAACGAACGAGTCGAGTCTCTATATATATATATAGTCTACATATATATAGTGTGCGAGAGCGCGTGACTCGCGAGAGGCAGAGGAAGGAGAGACCGCCGCGGGAGTCACATATACACGAAGCGTTAATTAGCCTGCGCTCTTTCTCTCTGTCCCTCTCGATCACGTTCACTCTCTCTCCCCCCTTCTCTCTCTCTCTTTATCTATCTCATGCTCTCGATTCGACGTTTTCGTCCTCTACTTCTTCCTTTTTTCTTGGCCGCCTGATTGAACGGTTCATCAGGGTTTTCGCTCTTTCCTTCTCTTTCTCCTGATGTTTATATGGCTGCTGCTGCTTTCGCAAGTTTCTTATTAGAGAGGGACAGTTAAGGGAGGCCAGCTCTGTGTCCTTGGACCGCTTCGTGTTTTCTCTTTCTCTCGCTCTCTCTCTCTCTCTCTCTCTCTTTCCTCTTCTTCGATCTTAAATTGAATGTGTGTTCGCAAGAGAGCTGAGGATACGTGTCGTGTTCTCGTGTGTCGCTTAAGACGACCTCTTTTTAAAAACGTTCCGTCGTCCAATTTAAATGTTTTGCAGACGATGTATATTCTATATGGACGGCTCCGATACTTTGCTGCTGTTGCTGCTGCTCCCTTTTTGCCAAGACGACCAAGCCGACGCCATTTGAATGTCCCTCATTCTAATTCTCTCGCACGCGGCTTATGTCAAACTCTTGGATTATACTACTATGTAGGCTGAAAACTGAGAAACAAATAAATTCAAATAGTCAATTAGCGCGGAATGAAATATGAATGATAATTTCGGATCGAGTTACCAAGTTGTTTGAATCTACCAATCATACTCGCGGCGGCCAAGCTATTCGGAGCGAACGACCTCTCTCTCTCTCTCTCTCTCTAATCCTCCTCTTTTCTCATCGCACTCTGCGCCGCTTATCCTCTATACACGTGCCCACTCGTGCGCACAATACATATATATACATATATAACTCGTGCAACAGCCGTCAAGCTAAACCTCGGTGCTGACAACTAAACATTTTGAATGCGTAGTGCAGTACCGTTCCTCGAAATTCAATACGGTGCGCTCACGGTCAAGATATAAAGCTGGGCAAGAGAAAAGAGAATATAGAAGGAGTGGAGCAAGGACGGACAGAGAGAGAGAGAGAGAGAGAGAGAGAGAGAGAGAGAGAGAGAGAGAATAAGCAAATGAAAGACACGTAACGGCGCTGCTGCAGTCCTCTGTCTCTGTCCATCCCTATAAACGTACGTGGAACCTGACGGCTAGGCGTTCCTCTCTCTCTCTCTCTCTCTCTCTCTCTTTCTCTCTCATTTTCCCTCGCTCTCTGCGGTTTCGCGACACACAAAGGGCCGCGCGACAGTCGCACATAAGTTATGGGACCGGGGCGCGACGTGCGATGTGCGCAACCCTGGAGCCAAGCTGCCGGCCGCGACCAACTACTTCTCTCTCTCTCTCTCTCTCTCTGTGATTCTTATACCTCTGCCTTTGCCTCTGTCTGTATAGGTTGCTGCTGCTGCCGCTGCTACCTTCCCCACCCACGCGCGCGTGCCTCGATAGCTTATATATATACTATATCAAGCACCGTTCGTGTGTGTAAAAGCGCGTGTGTGCACGTGTGTATGTACATGAGAAGAGCCAAGTGCGGATATGGCAGAGACAGAGAAAAATGTGCGAGAGGAGGATAGAGGGACGATCTGCTAGATCAGATTTTTTGCTTAATTAGAGCGCCTTACTTATTTGTAACAACGGGGGTGGAGCACCGATGTGTGGTCTGCGCGTTGACCGATTCTAGACGATTTACCGCTAGATTAGATTAGAAATTGCTGATGGGAGCTCGTTTTCTGCCAGAAGCACGACAATTTTTATTATTATATAGAGGATGTGTAAGAACTGGATCGTCAGGCTGCATGCATTTCGTCTTAATTTATTAAAGGTAATTTCATTAATTAACTGATTAAAATCATATCGCATAAAAAACCGGTGCTACGTACCCAAAGTCAATTATACAATTTATGATAATGGGTAAACTAAACTAATTTCTTATCAGTTTGTAAAACATAAAGTAGAAAAGACACGTTCGAGATAATTGCCTCGCTAGAAGCAGAAATTGCATATGCGCAGTAGACGCAGTCTTCATCACAGAATATTGTAGGAAGAAAGATGCATATATGTAGTAGTGACGAAAGAAATGAAGAAGCGGGAGAGAGAGAGAGAGAGAGAGAGAGGAAGAAAGAGGGAAGAAAAAGAAGGAGCAAAAGAAGAAGAAGAAGAAGAGGACGGACTGAGACCGTCATTTATCCAGGACGCGAATGATTTAGCGTTGGCGCCAAATGATGTGCAATCTACATTTTTTCCACTGATTATTAAGTTGATTGGAGCGATTTTTTTTCTTCCGCTTTGCGCTCGACGCACTCACACGGAGCAAATTGCAATGTGGAAGCGAAACCAGTATTTAAAAAGCACTGTAAAAATTACGTCGGCGACAAAAACATGGCTTGTTTTGCGGAAAGAAAATTTCACATGAAATCGAACGAGAATCTAGTTCATTATATTTTGAAAGTCCTGCATGGCCTAGGAAGTTGAAGCAGAAAAGTAAAAGACCCGTGCGGCAAACGGTTTTAACAGCTTGCTTTTTCAAAGAATCATAATTTTGTTCAGAATATTATATTTCAATATACAATTCAATAATATACAATCGATTTAATGTAATTAGTTAGAAGTCAAGTATCGCACATAATATACCTATACTAAATTACGTAAAAACATTGTCATAATTTTAATATTACAGAAAAATTACCTCAATAGCATAGAATGCAGTCTGCAAAATCTAATCAGTAACTAATACTCGTTGAAATGTTTCTAAATTTCTTAAAAATATATTAAAACTTTCGAAAGATATGAGCTTGGATCACGTATACCCAAAGAAACCGAACAAATAGAGATACAGATAGAAAGAAATAGGTATAGTAAATATTTAGTGAATTTGCAGCCTAGCAAAAAAACAAACAGACCATCCGAAATATATCACCTTCTTTAAAAAATCTTAACCGTACTGAAAGATGTTCAACAACAACTCAAGAAGAGCTTAGTCGAGCGACGCTGAAAAAACTCGTGAAATCGAAAGCGAAAAGTTGAGCAGAGAAGATAGCAGTTTGGGAGCGCGATGGGCGAAGGGGCGTCATTAATCTGGGGCTCGAATGATTTAGCGTCGCACAAAGTAATCCACCTAAACGCAACGAGGTTGACCCTCTGCAGAAAAAGGAATAGAAATCCAAAGAAATTAAAGCAAAGGAGATAAAAGAAGCAACAACAGAAGCCCGCACAATTCAGTACAGGCGGTGTAGAGCGAGTGAGTGAGAGAGAGAGAGATCGCATCTCGCGGTCTGGCGGATACCCAAATGTGCCGCCGAGGAATGAAAGAGAGAAAGACGGAGGGAGATCGTGGTCAGAGAGGAGGGAGAGAGGAAGGGGTAATGATGGATAGGGGCAATTAAGCGAACCGCCCTGCGATCGCTCTCTCTCTCTCTCTCTCTCTCTCTCTCTCTCTCTCTCTCTTTTCCTCTAACTCCATTGCACTGCTCCCTTTTGCTTCTCTCGCGCGACTCTGTACTCGTATACACATATACACAGGCACACGCACACACATGCATACACACACACGTATAAACTGCTTCGAAACCTGTATCCCCGAGGATCCGTATAATACGCACGACCAAGTCGTCGCTGCTTCTCTCTCCCTTCTTCCAGCTTTAAAAGCTGCGACGAGTGTACGCGCATGTACACGTGAGAGAGAGAGAGAGAGCCAAGTTGGAGGTCGAGCCTTGTGCGGAGGTCGTGCAAGGGAGAGAGAGAGAGAGGGAGAGAATCACAGGTCTTGACTTCAGTCGGAGCGCAGGACTTTGTAATGGTCTGGAATGGTGGTTATTAGGACGGCTATATACGCTAATCTAGATATAGACGACGTAAGTCGGAGTATTGCTGTTAAGGATTTGTTCCCATATGTGTGTGTGTGTGTGTGTGTGTGTGTGTGTGTGTAATGGGGTCTGTCGCGAGATTCTCGAGGGCTAATATTGGTATGGCCGTGACTTACATCTTAAAGTTGGAGATAAAGATAAAGACGTATGGCAATTGTAGGGGTTGGAATTGAGGCTTCAAGTATTGGGCGATGCTTTAATTGAGGAATTGTGAAATGGGGTCGCGCGCCTCCCGAACCGCGGCAACTAATTAATATACTTTTATTGATGATTTAATGAAATCTTACAATTAGAGTGGAGAAGATTCTTGAATTTTCGCGCAGAATCCATGCGAGTCACGCGAACTAACTAATTCATGATAATTACGTCTCTAAGTTGGTTAATTGCAGAACCCATTGCTCAAGTCGCGGATTCACGTTCAAATACATAGACTTAATTGCAGTAATCAATAATATAATTATTAAATATTAATTTCGTTAAAAAATATCAACAAATGCGATAATTTTATTGATAAGTGAAAAATTTGTCGTGTCGGTAGCACTCATCGGAGCTATATCGAACCAAAAATTAATTTTCTCCAGTTTAAAAGCCACGACGCACTTAAACGAAGTCAATATAAGTCGAAGTTGCGGTGTAATAGCTCGAGTTTAATGTAAGTGCGTGTAATAAGACTTTCATGAGACTTGAGGGCAAATATTAGTACTACCGATGCCTTGCATCATGAAAACGTGATTTCCAGACCAGTGAAACTATTTACAGTAATTATAGATACTTTTTTAATGGCAAGGTAATACTTTAGAAAATGTCTCTGTGTATCTTTCTAAAAATAACCTTCTAAGAAATAAAAGATTCAACGTCAGCTTTTATTAATTTTGATGTAATTTATTTGAATTGTAGGACGAATCGTTATCTATTTTAGAAATTGCGATTCAATCTGTATATTAAATGAATAAATTAAATAAACAATAAATACTCTTTTTTACACTCAGTTTTTAAAAACAAGTTTACAGTATTATTAATAAAAAAATATACATAGATTATAAATGATATGACATTGAAAATAAAGTACTGCCAGGCTTTTATCGTCTAAGATATTTTATTTAACTTTTATATTTTTATTGGAATAAGGTTAATTGACTCCATTTACATAAGAATAAGTAATTTTAATTTCTAAACCTACATCTGGAAAAAGTCCTGGAATCGCATATACGCTCATTCCAACGGAGTAATAACAAAAAATCTCTGGCTTCTAAAATATATTCCTACTTGAAAACTTTTACAATCCAAACTTCTCGAACGATTTCACGCTAATTAAAAAGAGAGATAGCCGAAAGGAGGATCGGGGAAGGGGGTGGGGCAGAGAATAAGAGAATCTTAAAGAAGGGCGTAGGCAAGATACGTCGGTGGTCGAGATGTCTGCGGACATATAAAGAGAAAGAGAGGGAAAGAGGGAGTAGAAGGAGAGAGAGAGAGCTGCGCGCGTGTCCGTTCGTCGACGAGATTAGATCGCGAACGGAGCCCGAGAGAGCTGCACTACGTTCCTCCTTCGAGAAAGCAATCTCCTGAAATTCGAGTCTAAATAGTACACAACGAGGGAGCATCAATTTGATTAGAGATTTCGTATATACGGGGCCCACTCCATCACTTTAATTCGAGGGAATGCCGCTGCCGCTGCCTCTGACGCTGCCACTGCCACTGCCACTGCCACTGCTGCTCGACTTTCCTCAACGCGCGTAACGCGATGTAGAGCCCTTGCTTATTTCTTTGCGCTCTCTTTCTCTCTTACAGCTAACGGTCGAGAATGAAGAATACTGCCTTCAAGGAACCTGGAAGCTATGTATGCTCAATCGTCGACGTTTGTCTTTATAATTGTTGACCAGTGAAATTGAATCATTGACTGCATTTTTTTTGTCGGTGGGCGCAGCGATGAGAAGCTGCGCGCCTTTTCGAATCGATCGCTCGGCACAATATATGTATATATATATATATATATATAGGCGGATCTCAGAGGAGCAACTTATTATATTCGGGCTTATCGGATTTTCGGGATGTGAGGGAACGCCGAGACGAGGACAAATCAAGATTTTGGGATTTTGAAATATGCGATGCCTTAGCCCTTATAATAACTTATCTCTGAGAGTTCCAAGTCTACCTGACTTGCTTTCGGATAAGTTGAAAGTGGGTTAAATTAAGATTCGAATTATTAGTTTTCGTGGTAATAAGATTTCGTAAGTATCAGATGATCTAGAGTGTGCATTTGGTGCGCAGGATCGTGGGAAGCTTACCTAGCACATTGTTCTAGTTAATTTTTGTGATAAAAATCTTCCATCTACATGACCTGGAGACCGACGCTATCCTTTAATGCAATCCTTTATCTTAGTCAGAAAAAATAATTGAATTTCCTATGGTTCGTTAGATAAAATACACACAAGATATTTTAAGGAGGTTCTATAATAACTACGCTAGTCTTAACGCGAAAAACAGAGAGACATAGAAAGAGAGAGAGAGAGAGAGAGAGACACGTGCGGTCACTGCTCTAATTCCGTGTAGTTTAAAATTGCCATTACTCAAAGAATTGATGATGAAAATGCGCAAAACAATTTATCGACATTCTTGAATCTATGTACAAACATATAGTATTATTAAAACAGCTTCAAAGTATCGTTAGCAGGGTTTAATAAATGTAAAACAAATTGCGCATATCTACATGTTTTTCTTTTAACAAATGTCTGTTATGAATTTTCGAAAATTGAAACATTTCATGTTTAATATTATTCATTAGATACTAAAATATATTTTCACAAAGTTTGAAATGATAATTTTCAACAGAAAATATTTTGGAGGTTATTTAGTAAAAATACATCGACCTGGGTGACATCCTTTCTTATTTCTCAATTTATTGTTAATTTTCTAGGTATCTTCAAAGTATTTTTTAAATTAATACAGAATCCTTAGATATTATTATATCATATAAAAAAATTTCGATCCAATCCGACAAAAATGCATTTTTCCATAGGAGCCCATGATAAAAAGTGAAAAATAAAGATATTTATTTTTCTGCTCCAAGGTACCGTAGCCTTCTGAAATTTAGTATGGATGATATTTATGTAAAACTTAATCTATGAACAAAATTTCATCATTTTTTTAGCGTTATTTGTATTCATTATAGAACCTCCTTAAATAATCCCACCATAATTTATACTAGAGAATACTGCATTATTTTAAATATTATTGATACATGTTTCATTGATACATCGAATCAAATGCCTTGAATATTTGCTAACGCAATGTCGTTATTAATTCTCCTTCAAACTTATCACTTGGCTCTATTTCATCCAATGATCAAACGTCAAAGCTGCTCCCTCAGGAAACTAGCTGCACCAAGACAGCGCGAGAGAAGGTGCAAATACACAGGCCAGGACACAGTGTAACTGTTTCGATGCACGACATTTGCTTCTGAGCTCCATACCGTACATTGGCAACACAGTGTTTCATCATTAATCGGATGCGCTCTGCTTGTTCTTTGACTTGGAAGGCTATAGGCTACTGTGACTACGTAGTGTGCGATTGCGCTATACTGAGATTGATGAACTTCGGCGAGAATCGAACGCCTAGTCCAATTCCGTGGATAATCATGGAAACTAACCACGAGCTGTACTGCGAAAACAGAAATTGTTCATGCCATTTGATTTTCTCGAAAGTCAAGGAAAATCTTGAAATAGAAACTATTACGTTTTAAACAACATTTTAGCGTAAATCTATTATACAACTTATTTTGACTCAATTGAACGAATAGTTACCATAGTAAGTACTTATATTGCATATTTTATCAAATTTTGCCAAGTTCCAGACTTTCTGAAAGAGTGACGAAATACGATCATCGATCCATCAAATAAATTCCATAAATCATTCCGCGATTTACATTCCATATAATCGTAAATCCGTTAAATTATTCGCGGCTCACGCACATTTTCCAAAGCCACCGAGACGAGCTGAAGCACGCAGTCACATTTCCTGTTTGCCAATTTTATTATACTTTTCGACGACCTTCACACACACGAGGCCTTAACAGTTTCGCTCGAAATCGCGCGCACTCTTCGCCGAGTGCCTCCATAAATCTCGCGCGGGCAATCTCATTTTCGGAAGATAAAATGTAAATTTTTAATGTTATGCCGCTCGTAAGAAAGCGGCACGTATATATATTTAGTCATAGAATCAAGTAGGCAATAGATCAAAGAGAGAGAGAGAGAAAAAAGGAGACGGGTTCGAGGCACTAAATCTCCCAATCTTCCGACGGCGTTTATTTCATAATTACCGCGAAACGCAAGATTATATTCCCAGAAAAATGGAGAATCGTCGCGGTGCGAAAGAGCTCGTAAATATCCGCCATAGCAGCCAAGTGTCGCCTTGCGGCGCGACACACACATACACACGCCGTATTATTGAAGAACTACCTGATGGCATTTCCGGATTTTCTGATTTATGTAGAGATAATGGAAGTTTCGTCGGCCATAGGACATTAAGAGCAGCTTAACGAGCAACAGTTCGGTGAGTCAGAAAACATAACCAGATGGATGAAGGACGAGCTCGTGTTCGACGAAGTAAGTTTTATACAGTATTAAAACAGAGGAATGTCAAGAGTTTTGGTCACTCATAAAAATCCCATAGCCATCATCGCGTTTCGGAATCTTTTATGCCCAGATAACTAGAATCCACATTAAGTTTTACGTCGCAATGCGACATTGTTTCGACCACATCATTTTTCTATTCCTAATGAAGGCTTGCGCTGACGAACTCGTAGTTCCCTAAGTGATGTCCGTTTTATTGGAGAATTGTCTATTTTGTATACATAAATTTTGGTATCGCACGATCGCTGATGTCGTCGAATCCGAATTTCTCTTACTTATACGATTTAAACTGCCGCTGATCATGCGACGCGTTAAGAACGATTGCGCTGACACGAATTTCCACTTGTTTGCGAATATAAATAACCTTAAAAGTGATTCTAAGTGGTGATGAAAGTGTTATTGCTTATTCTGTCATAAAATAAATTTTTATTCGCTACTTAAAATAGCCCGAATGGTTGGAACCTTTCTTTCTTAAAAGCAGTCTTGATGGACTAAAAATATTTATTTAACTACTTGTATATTTGATGAATTTAATTTAATTGATTGCATTTTTGGAAATAATTAATCAGCATATATTTTATATATATATATTGTTAACGGTATTCCTTTAATTAATTCTCTAAATTAACTTATTTTTTCATGCGGTAGATTAAGTTTCTACATGTGAATATAATTAATGGATAACCACTAATTGCATTTAGAATTGCGTATGTGGACAAGCAAAATGCACACTGAGAAACGTGATGGATTTAAAATTTTTATCGCGCGTAGCTCGACTTTACGTAGAACTCGTGAATATCGAAAAGTTCCACTGCACAACATATATATATATATATATATATTTCGTCCAATCGGTGCATCGTGCAATTTTTGCGCTATACATATACCCAACGACAAAATCATCTCGCTTAAATGAGCCTTTCGCATATAAACGCAATCCTGGCACATCACGTGGAATTGTAAATTAACTTTAGCTCGTAATATCTGTAAAATGTATAATTTAGTATAATTTAGTCAGTTCGTCCACTTGTACTGCACAGACAGCGTTTTTTCAAACTCCTAGCGCACGCTATAAGGTAGAACCGCAGTACCTTCCTTTTACGGTTATTTCATCAGCAAAGTCGCGTGTAAGAGAATCAAGAGACATTCCAACCGCTGATAAGGCCGGCCTTTATTTACGTCAAAAAGTCAGCGAACGCGGACTCATACACACGCGAGCTCTTGGAATTATTTCAATTGGCGCTCGAGCCGTTTATATGCGGGTAATTTTTCCTAACGCTTGGCTGGATCTTAACTTTTTTAACGACGCGAGGATGCGGTGGTGCGGCATTAAACAATTCGAGACAAACGGACCTCTACAATATCTTGGGTTTTTTTTGTTTTTTTTTTAAGTTTAACCCGAATGTCGGGACAAATAATCGATTTTATAGTACGAGTTTCTATGGAACCATTAACAAAAAGAGAGAAGAAAAAAAAGGCGGTTTGGAAAGAGGCTGGTTTACGCGCAATAATAAAATATTAGTGGCAATAAACACGTGAAAGCTTTTTGAAAGAAGCAGTTAAAACAGCTAGCGAGCACCTCGTTTCGGTTAATGTGGAATTACAATGAACGATTAGATTACTGCTCGACTTTATTATACCCCATTGCCAGTAATGAATTTAGCTTGGATCCAACGATTAATTTATTTCTCGTCAATTTTTTTAACTTGCCAATCAGCTGATCATCGATTCTCTATACATAGCGTTGCGAAAGTGTTCGTAAAAAGCTGTGTAAAATGTTGAATATCATTTAGCAAATCAGCTTTTTGTTTAATTGTACTTGAAATGATACAAATTACTTTCGATTATAGCATAGAAAAATTGGTTAATTAAAACTGTCTTAAAAATTCTAAACTTTGTTTCGAATTAGCGGAAAATATGTTTCAAAGTTTACGATCCCTCCCTTATTCATGGTAATATTAACCTGTCATTTAAAATGTCAAACGTTTATAAATTCTACAGCATTATATTACTTTGCTTCCTACGTGCAAGATTGGAGTTGGATGGTATATAAGCTTCACATCAAACTTCGTAAAGGATATTATTCATCTAGTTAGAAAATACACACTCAAAATATTATACTCCACTTTGGCGCATCGACATGAAGGCAATTCTGCCAAAGTTCCCCGCTGCAGCAGCAAGTATAGGAAAGTGGTCAGTCGTTAAATTAAGTAACGGTTCAGGCTTGCGTAAGAACAGCAGCGCGAGTACGTGCGCGTACCTCGTCCACATAGACACCTACTACAATAATAACCGGAAAGGCGGTGTGCAGTGGGCGCTCGCGAGAGGAAGCAAAGAAAAGCCTAGCGCTCGAACGTACATCTCAATATTATCCCATAGACGATTCGGTCATTATTCTGCGGTCGTTGCAGGAAAGCTAAAGCGCGCACGCCTGCGGTTTTATCCTCGATATTCTACCCCGTGCAGCCAGGAACAGCTGCACGCAGAAAAGTGCAGAGAAAGAAAGGATGTGAGCTGCTACTGCTGCTACCCGCTCTACGCGCGATTCGATAAGCGATTTTAACAATGCGTGCGATTGGACGAAGTTTCTCTCTCTCTCTCTCTCTCTCTCTCTCTCTCTCTCTCTCTCTCTGTCTATGCGTGTACAGGTGAGAAAGAGTGAGGATTGAGATAAGGAGTGCGCGAGAGGCCAAGGTGAAGTTCAATTTACCTAACCGACATCGCAAAACCGCGACGGCCGCGGCGGCGATGGCAGCAGCAGCCACTGTTTTAATGACTTTTCCCAGCAGCAGCGAGGCAGAGAATGAGAGAGAGATGAATAAGTGCGCGTGCAACGCAGCTGAGAGACTCGTGTAATGTGCCTCCGCTCTTTCGTGTTTCGCCGAGGTATAATTGCTTTTATGGTATCAGGGGATATTGTGTCGAATAAAGCGCCGCGAGTTCGACTGTATTTTTTTGGTCTCTGCTCGACTTTTTGTGTGTATGCGCGCACGAGAGAGAGAGAAAGAGAGGGAGCAGTTACATAGAATTGTTACGTTCGATGTTATCGTTACGGTTATACCTGATTCCTGCCTTTAATGGAGTTCAGCAAATTTTTTATTGTGGCCGCGCGCGAGCAGAGTCGCTGAAACAGTTATTTATTTACAATCATTGAATTCAAGTATTATTGAGCTGCAGTCGCGCGTGAAAACTGGATATTAGTTTATTGAATATTCCCGTGATTTGCTCGCAGCGGTTTGCTCTTAAATTACTTTTATTTATCAATACATTTCACGTCAATAGAATTCTGAACACATTGCACATTGATAACGTAACAAATGCGTTGAAATTATTCATCCATTCGTAATGCAATGTTACATTGATGCACCACATATTTTATCGAAATACGTGTTTATCGTATTTACCTTTATCCTGTTAGTAATGAAATTAAAGATTTATTCGGGATCGATCTGTTCTTGCTCGAATGGTGGGTGGAGAAAAGCCGTTTACCATTTTTTTCTCTCCTTTTTTACGTCTTTGTATCACTGAGCTTAAGGGTTTCTATAATTCATCATTCAAGTATACAGCTGGCCTCCCTCCCCCGGTATTATATAATACAGGTATATGTCCATCGATTGGTAGCGAGACTGGCAGCTTCCATTCCCCGAATTCGGCTGATTACCAATTTTCCGCTATGTAACTGTAATAGTGTGCCCAATGCTATCTACCGCTGGCGCATAATACACGAATTATTATAATTTTGTAAAATTAATTAGAAAATAATGGGTCCATCGTGTCGGCCTCGGCGTATAATAGCCAATTAAAATGATATGTGTTAAGTGCGTAATGCATGCGTATAGTTCATTTGCAATGACGACGAAATTCATTGCAATTATCATTTGCAAACTTTGCCCGACAGGAATATCAATAGTACACCTTCTGCAATTCCATACTTGCAATATGGAATGACTTTTTATTAACTTTGCGTTAATAAATTATCAATACGTTTTTTTTTTTATTCTGCGAATAACTTTAATGATAGTACGCTTCTGCAAAACTAATACATGGTCACACTGTCAATTTGAGTGTTAATATTGTCTGTTTTCATTTAAATTATGCAGTAATGGTAATTTGTAATATTGTATGAAAGTGGAGTTAAAATTTTATAATGATTTTTTTTAACAATAGTATAAAATGTGGAACGTGCAACAAAAATAGAGCATAAAAAACAAAACAAAATCCATAAGCGCACATTGAAAGAGCTACTTTTACAACCTCTATTTCATTATCAGCCTGTAAACTGTTACTTGATATATCCGAGCTGCAATCATATATATACGTCTACGGCCCTAGCGATCAATCACGCTTATAAGATATACTTTGACATTCCCACAATAAAAAGCCCCTTTATGCCTGAAAGATATTTTATTGTGTAGTCCGTGATAAGTAGAAAAAGACCAAGTACAGTCTTCGCTCACACTCTCGCCTTTCCTTTTTCCTTTTTCCTCGTCCAGCGGCAGCCGCAGCAGCAGCAGCCAACAGCGCTAAAATTAATTCGGCCAATATCGCGCAACAAGACTCATGAATCAATAAAAACTCACTCGCGAGGAGGCGGCCCCCCTGTACGTGTTCGTATAATACAATCCCTGTGTAGGTATATACATTGCAGTGAGAAAGCGAAAGCAAGTCTTCCCTCGGAAACTCGAGCCTCGCGGACCGTAAACGAAGAAGAATCGCTTAATAATCTCGAGGCTTCGCGCGATACTGTACACACACACACATACACGTACACACGGACAGACACAGACACACAGACACTCGGCCGCGTCCCATCGCCTTCGCCATTATTAAAAGAATCACAAAACTCACGCGCGCCGCAACAACAACGAGCGAGCGACGTTTGCTGGCCGTGAGATTTTTCAAAAAAATTCCCATTAACTTTCACGCTCAACTGTCATCTCTCGGCGCGTTGTACACGCATGCGGGCCATATTCTCTCTCTCTCTCTCTCTCTCTCTCTCTCTCACTCTATAACAGAGTGCACGCAACGCTCGAGGCGCACTTGGCCGTCTCGATTACAATCGAGTCTCGGCCATCGCACACAGACTGCACACTGCACGTGTGTATATGATGTTGTATATAGGAAGAGGGCACAATGAAACAAAGCGACAGACTTAAGAGAGATAGAGGCTGCGTGCGCAGTGTGCGAGCGCGTCTCTGTGTGTGTAGGTACTGCACACACACACACGCATACCCACACACACGATCGGGGCAAGGGGCCCATTAAACGTCCGCGCAGCGATCGCCCGACTTCGATTAGCTCGGACTCTACCGGGGAGAGAGAGAGAGAGAGAGAGAGAGAGAGAGAGATACAGCATCCCGTGGATATTGCACCTTTGCTCTCTCCCTTTCTCTCCCCTCTCCTTCCCCTTGCCACACGCGCACAACAAGTTATAATACTGTTTTATCATGTTGCGCGTGAATATAAATTCGTGCGTACGATCATGCAGGCTTTTCTTTTTAGTTTACCGCGAGGATGTTTTGTCCCTTTTGCTCTAGCCAAGTTTCTCACTCTTACTCAGTTTATAAGGATCTTCAGCGCGATATATTTTGGGCATATAACGTGTCTTATGATGGCTATGGTTTGGATGTGACATTGTGTTTATTGGAGGCAATTGGTCACTTGAGCATGCAAGATATTTGAGAGTACAATTAAAATTGATTGAAAATATGAACACACGCTGGTTTTGCCATGCGGGGCCCTTTCTATATACTCGAACCGCATCACTGACATATCAACTTGCTTAATTACATTTCATATACTTTTAAATTTGTCGAGGCGGAAAAAGAATTTTGCACCACTGCTGCACGCTTTAAAAATGTAAATTTTATAATTGCATTTGTAAATGCATGTAACGGGGTGGGGCCTAGGCCTTTGTCGTGGAAAATCATAAATGTAAGAATGTCCGTTATGAAGAATATTCAATACACACGTCATTTAATTTCCACTGTATATGCGATGCATTTTTCATCGTTTAAAATGCGCTCGACTTTCTTTTTAATCTTGCGCGCGACGCTCCGTTAAGCCGCGCTCTTTATTACGCTATACACTAGAGAGGACAGAGAGAGAGAGAGAGAGAGAGAAAGAGAGATACTCTTAGTGGTCCTCTTTGGTCTCTCTTTCTTTCTTCCGCACACGTGGGCGTTTTCTTGTATTCTATACCGAAGCTAAGTTCTACTCGTGGCCGCCGCCGTCGTCGTAAAGCCGAGTGCTGGTAAGGAGGCAGGGGGAGGAGAGATTTATTGTGTTCATGACAATGGGCGAACAAATACGCATAATTCGTAATATCATTCATTGAAATAAAGATATATAAAATAACGGGCGGTGGGGGAGAGGGAGGAGGGGAAGGGATTTGATAAATTGTGCCGCATTGTTTATTATGCCGATACTAAATAAGCGTGTGTTAATAAAAAAATCCAGATAGTCACAAGATTTAGAGCACATTGTTTGCCATTGGTTTGGATTACATATATCGGCATGAATATTTGGATTATTGTTGTGCTGCATTAGGCAACTTTTTTCACTGGCCAAATGTTTTTAAATACGATACAATGTGTGCGCGTGCGAAAGCAGTAATTTCGAGAGAACAATACCAAGCGCATGCAAGCGTATATCATTTGGTTTACCCGAAAAAGTCTTTGGAGAAAGTCTCTTAAAAAATTAAAATGAACCTATGCATTTTTTCATTATTTAAGCTTTATATTCAAGATAAATTATTCGTTTTATTCAAAATATTCTCCTCTTTGTTTGAATATATTCTGTAAATAAACATAAATTGATCAAGTAGTTTATGATTGGGGACTTGCGTGCAAAGTAAAAAAGGCTTCATTATCCCGTATCTTAGATCTAAACCGGATTATATCTTGGGAATTGAAAAAGACACAACAGCTTTAAATAAGTTTTACAAAAATAAAATATCATTCGTAAATAGCACGTTGTTACTTCGATCTTGATGAAAACATACTTAGTACCTAATTTGCACTTCGCTTTTTTTTCTTCGCCAACTTACTACAAGTAAAAGTCGGTATCTCTCCGCGCTAAATTAAACTTGTTATTTTCTGCGATAGAAAAAGGTGTATCTCTGAATGTATAGTCGATGCGCAAGGATAATTTGTTTTATAATACAAGTAGCCCGAATAATAATCCTGAAAAAGGTAGGAGATCACCCACGAGCGAATGGAATAACGTGCAAATTGAAGAAGCGCGTACAAAATAGGATCGAGAAAGAAAGATATATAATGAAAGAGGAGAGGAGAACAATCAGATCCAGATAGTAGCCTACGTAGCTCTTTCTCTTTCTCTTTACCTACATTAAGAAAAATAAAAGAAGTCGCGAGGGATGAAGAGAAGCGCAAGAAAAACAAGGAAAAATAATAGAATGAGGAGAGAAGAGAGAGAGAGAGAAGGAAGAGGGAATTAATATTGGCTTGAAGTGCGAGCTGCGCGACCGCACGCTTCTGCGTGTTTTCCCTCCTGCACTTTTGTCCGTCTCGATGGGATTTATTAAGGCCAGTCTTGTGATGGATGCCGGCAAATTTCAGTCTACCTGCGCGACCGATAGAATTCTTCCGCGGACTACGAATCATCCTTCTCGCGACTCGTTCATTGTCTTATACACGCAAGAGGCGACCGGGAAAAGCTCAGCTTTATTCCTACTGAGGGCAAATAAAGAGAAGAATGATGTACTTTATTGTTTAGCCATCGCGATTGATAATGGATTTATTGAGCGAGGAGTGGAAGCTGCTGCTTACGGTTAACGGGGACGTCCTTTTGAGGAGGGCAATTTCGTCTACTGACATGCAATTAACGTCCTAATTCGATTCGACTGCGTCGCATTTTTTTCATCTTTATTTGATTCGTGATGGGTATGGAGCGCGATAATGTACGTATTTTGTTGTTACTACGGTTTATAGTTAGTGATTTATATCGAATCGTTATGTGTAAATGTTTCACTAAAAATGTGCAATATATGGTAATGGGAATTGCAATTTCATTATATCAATATTGTTATTATAATGCTGCTAATATTACTGTAGTTTGTGAGACATACGGTTACATAAGATTACAGTTACATAACAAAGACTCACGTTATTATAGGATTTCAGAAGAAGAAACTCTTTATTGCTGTACTGAATTATATGACACAACAGAGTTCAATATAATATATACACACCCCTATTATCAATATCCTTACGTTACCTATAGAAAACAGCGTATTCGAACGTAACGCGTTACCAATTGAGTCTGTTCATTGTCAACCCTCTAACCTTCCAGTCCTTTACTCCATTTGGTGTCCATATTTTCTAGCAATCGACTCAACCGGGAAGCGAGTTCAAATAATAAAAAAAGAAGGAGACACCTAGAAATATAAAGGAAAAGAAAACGACGTCGACGAAGAAAGGAAGAAAGAGGGAGCGCAGGACGAAGAAAAGGAGCCGCCGCCGTCGCGCTCACTTTCTATATCCTGAAACGCGGCAGATTGAACGCATTTCGGTTGCAAGGCAGAAGGTATCTCCTTCTTCTCTTTCTCTCTCTCTCTCTCTCTCTCTCGTTTTCCAAGGTAGTGTATCGATACATTGCACAAGCGAAGAGGAGAAGCAAGAGCGAGAGAGAGAGAGAAAGAAGGAGAGAAAGCCCGGAGGGTGAGAGTGAGCGAGATAAGCGAGCGAGGATCGTGTTCAAAAGTACAAGAGCCGTTCCGCTGGGTGAGGGGGGGGGGAGTGGAGTGAGAAAGGGTAGAGGAGGAGGGCAGGGCAGGGAAGGAAGGGAGGAATATCTGCGGCCCTCGTAACTCGATCGGGATGTAATTGGTAAATCTACGTGGAAAGGCTATTGTCGAAGTTGGGGCAATCGGCGCAGGAAGGTCGTCCTCGTCGTCGTTGTCGTTGTCGATTCGCCGAGCCACCGACCGTCTGTGCCTTGTACCCACACACAGGCACACACGTGCTTGCTCGAAGCGACACAAACTTCTTTTTTCAGACGGTTCTGACTTTGGGGTGGCACTGCTGCAGCTTTCTTTCTTTTTACTTTTTTCGGCTCTCGCTCTTCTCGGATAGTCGGTGAAAAGGTAGTTTTAAAAGGATCACTAGTAGTTGGGAATTGAAAGAAACTGCGGATTTCGGGTAGATTAAGCCGGCGGCGGGAGCGGTCCCTTTGTGTACTGCAGAAATTCGATATTTTGACGGCCGGATGATAAGTTTGCTTTCGCGATTCGTCAATTACAAGTGTTGCGATTGTGAGGACGGGTATTAGATGGCTTGCAGTCATAAGATGAAGCATGTATTTTCTCTGAACTTTTTCATAACCAGGATTATGATTTCACATTGATTCAATTTCACATCAGGTCAATTTCACGGAAAAGAGAAAACATCGAATGATATTATTCTAATGGAAAAAATATATAATTTTGATGTTAAATTTGATATCAACTAATATGTGTGTGTTTGTATATATATATATATATATTTCTATTATATTAGAAACGCTAAACTTTTGAAACTTTTGTAATATATAAAAGTTATTCCGATCCGTTGAACTCCATAAAATTCTTCCATAAAATAAAAACTATCATTTGTTTCTTATTTTCAAATAACTGAATTCTGTTGGAACAAATGTCGAAATTAAATAAACTAAATGAAATTCATTGAATGTTTTAAATAAACGCAGTTCTTTATACAAGTAGTATGGGTACAAAAAGTCTGGGCATTGTAAATCTTCCTCACAATACTAATGACACGCGAATTTGTACGTTCATTCTTAGATTAGCTAAATTGAACTGTAGGGGTCTAGGCAGGCGAGTATCACTTGGACTACACGGAACGAGAGAGAGAGAGAGAGAGAGAATTACAAGTCGTTGAAAAGTAGCAGAGGATGCGGAGGAAAACGATGGACTTAGTTATAGGAAAGGAAAGGCGTGTAAGCGTGACTGCACGCAGTCTCTATATCCGCAAATACGGACTCTCTTAAGAGAAAAAGGTGATGGGATAAGATTAAGGAAGAGAGAGAGAGAGCGAAAAAGCTGTCAGAGAGAGATAGAGAGGGGTAGAAAAGTGGATAGGAGAGTCGCAGCGCAGTGCAGCTCCGAACAGTCGGCGAGTGAGCGACTATCTACGTATCAGCAATCTGTGACAAGTTGGCGTAATGAGGGCTCCCTCTTTGTGGAGGAGAAAGAGAAAGAGAGAGGGAGGAAGGAAGGCCAATTATCGGTACCCAAGCTACTTCGCCCGTGGGCTCGGTCATCTCCCTCTATCTTTAACTTTGAGTGCCACTGCAGCAGACTCCGTCTTGACTTGTTCTAACTCTCTCTTTCTCTCCCTCTCTCTCTCTCTCTCTCTCTTTCTCTCTCTTCATCTCTCTTTACAATCTTCGTTCTTCCCGCGACATTCGCACAGGGGAATTTTATCACTATAACTCCAGGATGATAATTTATGAGGAACCACGTAATAATTATGATATTATGCCAATAACGAGAAAATTATCTGCGGCCTTAAAGCTTACTATACATATATCTAATTAAATGTTTAATTAAAAATTTAGCTATACTGCTATAAAAATTGAAATGTCGCTTTGATTCTGGTGCACGCGTTAGTTGTGTTTCTAAAGTAGGAACTCCCGTTTAAATAAAGTGATCCATCAATCGACTGATCGATCGATCGATCGGTCAATCAGTCTCCTTTCTCTCTTTCAATCAATGCCTTATCTCCCCCTTAGTCTCTTTCTTGTTCTTTCTATTCGCGTGTCATTCTGTTTTTGATTTCTGAGGTGAGAAGAAGTATGACGACCCGGAATACCTTCTATATATAAACGGTTGCATACCTGCCCGAAAGATATATGTAAATATAAAAAATGGACTTTCTTAAACTACTAATCGTTATGATGCTTATACTTTTTTTAAGGAATGGCTCAATTTATTTTAAAATTTATTTTTCTCATTGAATAAAAAAAAGAGGTTGCAGATATCGAATAAATAATGTTAAAAATATTTGGGAGAAACTAGCGCGCCAATCGGTTTTAGTACTTTGCACCGACTGCTGCTATAAAGCACTGGAATGCTATCGAACATTGCATCGCTTCGTCTTTTGCACGTACTTAAGGCACGGCCGTCGCTGCTCGCACTTCGCGCTCGCATTCTGTACAACTGGTTTCACTATTATTTTGAAATAAATCGCTCTATAGCAACAAATGTTCTATTCTACATTTTATAAATTATTATCTTTCAAATTAAAGTTCCAAAAACCGTTTTTCCTCCGTTATTTTAAAATGAATCGCCCCTAGCAAACAATGTTTAACATAGAAAAGTTTTGTTTTCTTGAATTCTGTAAGTTTTACATTTAAGACTTTTATGGGAAATCAGTTCTTATCAACTTATGGAAGAAAATCGTTAATTTTTTTCAATTTTGGTCATTTTCCTATGATTGTCTTGGAAGAAATTGATTATAGCGATAACTTTTCACACAAAAAAGATGTATTGTTTTAGTTCTTTAACTTCGTCTTTTTTATACTCCTCGAGAAAAGCCTTTTGATAAGACCCAAAATAGGATCGTTTCTATTAAATAACAATAAGAAAATTCCACGGAAAATATCCATTAATTTGGTTACGTACACACATATCCTTGTACAAACAAAATTTTCCAAATCAATTTTTATCATAATAGAAATTGACTTCGTACTAAAATATGTGACTTTTGAAGTTGAACGCTTATTTTGATGACAAAAATATAAAGCAGTACTGAAAATATAAGCTATACTTTAGCTACAAATGAGAGGAGCTATAGTAACTAATATAATGCTACATTGGACACAAATAAAGAGCTTCTCGGTGTGTAAGAATAACGAACGCAAAGACACGAGAAAAATAAGTTGAGCGTTAGCGATTAAGGAAAGAGACAAGTACCTCGAGGCAGAATAAGGGATGAAAAAAGAGGCATAGCTGCAGCGCACGGCCGATCGCTTTCAATGGCAGAACAGGAACGAGTATACACATACGCTGGCTGCTGCATGCACACCTTGGACGAGAAACACCTGTAATTAAGATATGTTAATCGCCATAGAAACATATACCTGCATCCATATCCAATAAGTACGTATAAAACAACACGAGGACCATTAAGTTTAACTGCTTGGAACAACAACTCGTGTCCCTCTCTTTTTCCTCTCCCCGCGCGCGACGCGACCGTACTGCACATATATAGAGCGGAATGAAGAGACGCCGATGGGTAGTTCTTACGGCAATAGTCGCTGCCTGCCACTGGAGATCTGAAAAAAGTTTTTAGTCTTCATTCGATGTGTGCAGCCGCCGCGTTCACTTTGTATGGAAGCGAAGTAGTTGTTGTGACTGTGATGACGATAAAGGGGCCTACATTGAAACGCTTTTAATTAAGAGCTTTGCTGACGATGATAAAAAGGGAAGCATTTTTTTACACTTTATAAAGATGAACTAGTAAGGTAAAGGTCCCGATTTCTGCTCACGTCCCTATTTCTAATCACTTGTATTTTTTATGTTGTTACAAAAAATATGATTGTTTTAACCTCGTAATAGGTAAAAGATAGATGTTATTTTCAATATAGAATGACAAAATCTTAGTGTTGAACTAAAAATATCGTAAAATCTGATAAAAGTCAAATTTAAGTTAAACGAAAGTGGATGTTTTCATGTCCCTATTTCTGCTCATGAAAGAATGCTTTTTCATTTAAATTTGTTCGATATTTATATGGTTTTTATTGTTAAATAATGAAACTTATTCACATATTAATATGTTAATACATTAAAAATCAACAACTGATATGATCAGAAGTAAATAATAATGGTGAGCAGATAATAGGTACACGTCTTAATCATGACTTTTCTCACTGAGCAGTAATAGGTAGATTCCTGTCAGGGCTTAAATGAGCAGAAATTCGGACTTTTACCTTACTAACGATTTCGTTGAATTATCTATACTTGAACTTTATTCATTTTTATCAAGGAATTTTTCCTTTATTATTTTCGTAAGCATCGCGATGAATATTGCCGAGTTAAATGGGTATACGCTTTGCAAAGCAGCTCCTTCGGAAATTTGAATTTCACAAATCTAGATAATACCAAAGAAAACACGAGAGTGGTGTACCTGATAAATAAGCAGTTAGCCGAGAGCGAAAAGAGAGAAGAGGCGGATACCTTTCTTCCAGAAAACAAACTTCTTCCCTCCGCAGTTTCCGGTAGAAATCTGCTTTTCAAATCGATTTAAAAAGTTCTAAGTGTTTTTAAAGTCGATCTTACCCACATAAACAAGCGGGCTGAGGGTAAAGCGAAGAAATTCCAGGCCTTACGCGGAGAGAAGAGTGCGACAGCGGTAGCAGCAGCACCAGCAGCAGCGCCGGCACGGATCAAAACAAGCGCGCAAAAAAGGAAAAATAAACCGAGAGTGAAATAAAATAAAATAAAACCTCTGGGGAGAGTAGAGAAGATTCCGCGGCCTTCTTGACTCCCTCCTCTCCTTTTAATCATGTAAAAAGTTCATTCGATAAACGTCACTTACACAAAGCCGAATAACGAAACTCATTTCCACGGTATTTTCAGTGCCACTATACTTAGTGTAGGAGCCTTTCCTCTGCCCCCCTCCTCCTTCCCAGCCCTCGTAGCCCCTATAGAGGTCCTCGACATTGAAACGATCGCTGCGCTCGCGCGCCTATAAAGAGCAAGAAAGGAAGAGTTAGGGAAAATCGACTCTCTTCCAAAGCTTTTCTGTAAACCTACACACGCACACACACACTACACTGCAGCACGCGAATCCGTTGTATCTCTCTGTGTCACTGTGCAATCAGCCAAGAGGGGAGAGAAAAATATAAGAGAAGCGTGCGTACCGCCGTAGAAGAGCTTAAGAACGTGCTCGCAAAGTGGATCGAGACGCTTAAAGCGAGACGATCGCCTATACACATATACATATGGCAGCTGAAACGCGCGCGTCGGCTCTTATATATACCGTATACACCTAAGCCGCGTATCGTACTACTCCACCTTTTATCGGAAGCTACGCGTAGAGGCAATCGCCAAGTGTATGTCCCTTTGCAGCGTGTCTTTTTTTTTCAAACTTTTTAGCTTATCGACGAATTAAGTAGCCGTAAATTCTCGGAACGTAAATATTTTGCCGCTACTGCTGCAAGTAACAATAATGTGTAAGACTCGCGTTCGCAACTTTCCTATTATAGTTTATAGTAACGGTGAAACAAATTAAGATTGCTTCGTTCTATCAGCTCAGCTCGTGTGTGTGTGTGTGTGTGAGCGCGCGAGCTTGTCTACACGAGGTTTCCCCAGCGTATACGTAGCACCGACAGAGATTCCGAGGTCGTCTGCGACTAATTGAAATATTCCCTGCGGTTATCTCGTCCGACGTTTCTCGAATCGTCGAATCCGTGAGAGCTGAGACGTGAAGCTCGGGCGCGCGCGCGACCGATCACTCCGCTCTTCTACATCGCCGACCCGTCGACAATGGCGATCACTCTCTCCCCTGCACAAAGGATGATTTGTCACTCGGAACAAATCTTAGATTATACCTAAAGGGAGAGGGAGAGAGAGAGAGAGAGAGAGAGAGAGAGAGAAGAGGGCTTTTGTTCGCGCCAGAGTCCTACAAGGCCGCGGAAGGATATATTATGAGCTCGACGCTCGCGTGCGCTTGAGTGCGTGTGCAGTGCGACTCCGCGCGTCTGAGACGTCGCTGCTGCTGCTGCTGTTACTGCTGCTGCTGCTGCTGTTACTGCTGCTGCTGCTGCTGCTGCACTGCACTGCACTACATTGCCATGTAATATTATGCGCCGTGCAGTGACTCTAAGTACACATGCGCTTGTAATCACTGAGGGACAAACTATACATATATGCGTGCGTATACGTGTGTGTGTTTGTGTGTGTTCGTGTGGATATGTATATATACGATTCTCGCGATCCGTGACGGCGATGTGCACCGAGCGCAAATCGATATATATATATATATATATATATACCTATATATATTATACATATACCGGCAGAGTACAGTGAGAGAGGGCATCTATTTGTCTGTGGGTTACGCTGAACGTTACATGTATCTTATTATATATACATATATGCTGTGTGCTGTGTGGAAAGCGTATAGATTGTGTCGGGTCGTACGGTAGCTTTATGATATTCGGAAGTTTGCGCTTGAGATTGGCTGCTTTTCCTGCCAATCCTTGACACAGAGACTTTCACGACTGCAGAAATCGCTTTTTTGATTTACTTAATATTTTAGTGTACGTATATATTTATAATTTTGGCATGTTTACATTATACGATTATTAAAAGGTTTCTGTATAATGCATATGTTTAATATTTTCCATAAATATGATAATACGTTATGAAGTATACTGATTTTAAGCTTAAAAATCATGATTTCGCATTTAACTATCTTAAAGCAGGCGATCACGTATATATATATATATATACGCTTGCTATTATTATTTACCCAAAATTAACACTACGCCACGCTCAAAAAATCAAGCTCCGATAGATTTTAAGGTCACTGATTATAAATCCAGAGAAAAAAATTCTAGAGATCTAAGGATATTCGAGGTCAATGAATAAGAATTTTAGCCTAAAAATGCAAAATTCAAAATTTAGGATTGCAGAATAATAGCTAGAGATAATTTACATTTGGTGAATATTTAATTTCTTCATCGCGAAATATCATGCACAGATGTGCGATAATACGAATAATATCATTGAAAAGCAAAACGGCATCGAGAACCAAAACGCGAGTCGCTTATATGATATAAACTAGCATCATCGATTAGAATGATGTATGGACTCTAGAGCACACTCCATTACCGCTAACCGTACGTGCTTTAGAAACGATTGCGGCATAATTTTTACTCCAATTCATAATTGACAATACCTGGAATCTAATGTTTACTTTACAATGTTATATAAGCAGTTTTAATCGAGCTCAAAATATATAAATAAATAAATTTAAACTGTAAGTAAAAGTATGATAAATACTTGGATCAAAAAAAAATCTTTCAACGATTTTTACTCGCAAAAGCTTTTCTCGATCTACATATATGCATATAAAAAGTGCATTAAATTTCAATATCCATTTTCATGAAGGTTAAATAATTCATTAGAAATAGCTGGTAGATATATGCGTGTACTGTAAGCGCATCTTATATTCATTGGGTATCGATTATGTAAACGAAAAACAACCTGCAGCCTGATGATTTTTATTTGTGCGTGTTTTTTTTTTCTTTAAGAAAAGACTATTGATCAATTTAAAAGTAGAGCACCTTGTAATTTAATTGTCAGTCGAAAAGTTGTATACATTTCTTACTATGTACAAGCTGCAAGTGAATTGAATCTACACGCTGAAAGATAAACTTAGTTGCGGATGCGTTCGTGAAGTTTCCAGCTCTTCTTTATTTCCATTCAAGAAGCATTCACCCCATTAAGCCAATAAAAATCAAAGCTTTGATCATCGCAAACGCTTTAAAGTAAAAACTTTGCTCATTTAAGTCGAGCCAGAAAAGCTTTCCTCCCGAAAAATTTGTTTTCTACTCTTTAACGGCAGCTTTCATCCTTCAATGGCAGGCCAGCTCAATCAGAACGCTACTAGCTTTTGTAGCCAGTTGCACTGAATGCCGAGAGCACAAAAACAGAAAGAAAGTGGATATAGAAATCGGCCTGCAGAACCGAAAAAAGCCAAGCCTCCCTTCCTTTTCTGGAAAATATATACATATATATAAGAGAGTATAGAGAGGCGCAGCAGCTTCTTTCGTCGCGCATTATCCACATCGCGAAACGCTCGGCACGCTGCTTCGTCTTTCCTTTCACAGCTTGCGGGTGTGCGCAGAGCTCCTATTCTCGGCATCGAGTCCCGCTGATCAAAGGGAAACTATCAGCTCGCGGAGTGCAAAAGGACCAGCGGAAGGCATGGTATATCTGCGTTCGCGTCGTCCACCACCTCCTCCTCCTACGGCTATACACGAGAGAGTCTTGCGTTGGCGTCGTGGCTGCAGCACTGCACTGCAGCGTCCCGGTCCAGGGAGAGCGAACGAGAGAGAGAGAGAGAGAGAGAGAGAGAGAAGAGCTGCTTGATGGATTGCTTCGGCGATCTCTCGCCGTGTTCCAAAGTGATTGCATATCTTGGTGCTTATCTCGACTTCGATGAAGATCGATCGACGGCCATTAAAGCTGCTACAAATCTATATGCGCCGCGGCGCAGGATTTGCATGCGCAATAGAGGGGGAGGAGGAGGAGAGAGCCAGAGGATGACCGCCTATCCGTGAGATCGCGAGCGTAATTAGATCAGTCGATACCTCATTCGACCGACAATGGAATTAATACTCTCTCTCTCTCCCTCTCTCTCTCTCTCTCTCTATCTCGCTTCCTTCTTGTTCGTCTTCTTCGTGCAGTCGTGCATACACGTGCGGCCTATCGCGTTTTTCTTGTTTCGGGACAAGTCGTGCGCCAAGGTTGGTGTACTAATAGGGAGGCGCTTTACGCTTATTAATTTCACTTCCTCCTTTTCCTTTTTACCTGTGCGAAATGGATTGCAATAGTTTTGCGCGCTCGTAATCTTCACGCCGAGACATCTAAATTTGGCATATCATTTTTTTTTTTTAATAACAGTAAAAAATATTTAATGTGATTTGTACTAAACAAATGTTTGACTCAATGCTATTCAATGTATTATGACACAAAGTAATTTTTTGCCTAACTGAATAGATATTTTGCAAGAGATTATTAAAATCGAAAATTCAAATTAAATAATTTTTATTACAATGTATGGAACAATATATTCACGTTATATTTGTTTGGATTAAACAAAATGATATTAATACATTTATGTTCACCTCAATAGCATAGGCAATCGACTTTTGTCGTATAAATATTACTTTCCATTAGAGTTGCAGTGCAAATAGAGAAAAGGAAGATATAGGAGCATTTTCGAGAAAATGTATTTCAAGAAACTTATGTACCCGTAACTTTTATGGAGCACAACAAGTTTTTAGCAATTTTAAGAACATTTGAAATTCGATTTGCCCGGTAATGGTCTCGCAACCTTACTTAAAATTTCATCTTAGTGATTTTTCAAGCAAATACAATATTTCCTCTTCTTTTTTGTTTAACTCTATGGTAATATTTTAATTTATTGCCTTAGCCTTTTCTCGCTCCGCCGTCATTGAAATGTAAAGAATGCTACAGAGCCATAGAAAAGTAGAGTATAAAGAATTTGTTTTAAGGCATATTTATTTTATTATGGAACTCCGAGGGTATGTTGAAATAGCTGCTGAAGCTCCCAGAGAAAAACTTGCCTCGGGTCCGAGACGACTAGCAATGTATAACTGCACGTAACTACATATGCACAACTTTCCGTGACTTGCAATTAACTATTTACTTTATGCATATGTTATGAAAGTATGTTAAGCGTAAATAATAAGTAGAGAAAAAGTAAGTTGAGTAACAATAGCACGGTATTGAAGATGACTTATATTGATAAATCGTTGAGAGTATTTCCATGTAAAAAATCAATTTTATAAGTTTGCGTTAACAATATAATTTTACCAAATTTTTTTTACAATTTAATAACAAAATTCAGTTATACGTTGTTTAAAAAACACAATGCTTTAAATATTAATATACTTAACCACGATAAGGTTCAATAGCATATACATATATTTTAAAATATCCTTTTTGGAATTAGCGGCATCGTAAGCCACAAAGATATATGCATTACGCACATAATCTCAAAGTATGAAGCAACATATACATATAGTACTCGAGTACGAGGCAGCCCAAGCGTTTTAACGCGACTTTTCAACATAGCCAACCAAAGGCTAACATTTTCATTCAATTTCCAGATATAAAGAAGCCGTAGCTGGCGCAAGCGCGGGAAAGCGCGCATAACACTGGCAGTAGAGCGCTACATCGATGCGACTCGTACAGTTTTCGCCTTCTCAAAGCGCGTTATAATAATAGGATAGCACGCTTCAACACCTTGAACACATTGACTCGAGCGCCAATATACCTGCACGAGCGCAAGGACCTTCCTTCGACTCGCACCGAGAGTACACAATAATCGGGGAATTTTATACGCTGCGAAGCTGCAGTTTCTTATTTAGCGCTCAAATGAGCGGGGTTTTACGACAGAAACGAGCCGCGCCATTAGTCCCGCGAGCACCGGCTCAGTCTGCCAATATAGGTATATACACGCTGCGGGCTATACAAGACGGGTTGGTGCGCGAGCCGGATAACATTCTATTCTGCAGGAAGAGGCGACGAGGAGAAGGATGAGGGAGGGAGAAAAATGCTCGGCTGTAGAAGAGTCGTAATAACACACGCGTGCGCTCACCATAGGCTGCGTATGCCGCAGTCTAACTAGCGGGAGTACTTAATTCCTGAAATATTTTTGCTCGTATATGAGGTGAAAATGAACGCACCTCCGGAACGCACAGTGGGGAAAAAAAACACTGCGAGCCGCGCGTCGTATGCGTGCAGAGTGCGTCGGTGTTGGTGCGCGAAGACGCAGGCCAGAAGAGGGAAATTGCGCAGCGAGTAGCGCGACTGCATGAGGCGCGGTTAAGTGTTCCTGTTTCCTCTCGCGTGGATCTTTTCTCTCTCTCTCTCTCTCTCTCTCTCTCTCTCTCTCTCTCTTTGAATATATATACCTACTCCTCTTTGTGCTTAAGGAACTTTACCTCGCATATACAGTCTCATAAGAAAGTTTCGGAATCCCTTCTGTCTCGTATTTTCCAGTTATAAGTGTACGCGCAGCGATTCGTGGGTTTTAGCGGAGTCGCGCGTATGCAATACTTTGTCATATTAGAAATTCATGGTTAAATAGCTCGGTAAATCTTCTTCGATAGCAGCTGTCAAGTTTAATCAGTGTTAAGCAGTTTCGAGAGGAGATTAAATTTAGCCTTAATAATGCAGCGGATGTGATCAGATGATTTTGAAATAAGTGAGAGGAAATTTTTTATATGTATAATATTTATAAAAAATTATACGCTACACAAGTTGTGTGCTTTAAGTAACGAGTTTCCTTGTTTTCGCAAAACTTGGTTATACTCATTTTGAAACTTTGTTGTCTTGCACTTGGGAGACTTTCATATCAGCCTCTCAAGATTCGTGTGACTTTCACTGGTTCTAAAATACGAAATATGCAGCTATCCGACAGAAGATGTGAGAACTTTTCTTGTTTTCTGTCCCAAAACACTTTTCCAGTTTTAGAATATCCTAAATTATTAACGCATAATGTATATTATTCAAATATATTAGCCAAATTTGTGTAGAAATTCTTACTAATTGAATAACTTGTTCTAACCTAAATCTTCGCACATGTAACTTTGCCGGCAGAAAATTTCAAATAGAGAATTATCTATACATACTCATGAATAAATTACACAGTGCAATTGATCATTCAATTTTAGGCAGTGCTCCTTCAATTTCTTTGATATCGCATTAGTTCAATATTAAGTGTCAAGATGACGATATTTAAAAGGTTTCTTCTCGTACCCCAAGAGAAATATATCCAGCTCCACTATAAATAATACGTAGGTATATATCAAATAGCATACGCAAAATGCTGTTACGTTTGCACAAGGATTTGGTGTCTATTTTAATTTATTTTGTTCTGTCGCATATACATTTATTTTAATAGTGTGAATGTAATTATTGGCATGAGTATGTGTACAAATGGGATGATTGAAGGTGACACTGTATTGTAAAAATTTTAATGTGTGGCTAATAGATACAAAGCGTACCTTATATTGCCTTCTTCATTTGCATTATTTTTCTTTAAGACGCTCTGTGATATTACTTATTATTTGTTATACTAGAAATTTAAGACTGATTACGTACTCGAGACTGTGATATTATAGAAAGACTGATTATCATTTTATAATATACTAAGACAAACGTGTGGTATGTGTAAGGCATCCAAAACCTAAATTTTGTAACTATTTACAAATAAACGTATGCATGGAGAGAAATATTGTAGATAAACTAACCTTAGATTCAGGATAAAAATTACCCGGAAGTATGGTAAACATGGGACGTGCTTCAGGGTAAAAATTACATTAAAGATTAAAATTTATTAAAATTTATTTTTAGTCGAAAACTACTCTTAACCCATTAAGTCCGAGATTTGCCCAATTCTCAATTGAAGTTTGAGACTTATTTTCTACAATAAAAAATTGGAATAAAAATCCTAAACATATACCTATTCCACTATTTTTGAGTGTGCTCTTTCGATTGGTGCAATCAGAATTGCATTTTCATGACTCCAAAAAGTAATATGGCGCATTCTAAATAAAAAATTGACAAAATTTCTTGTGTTTCGTTTTTTTTTGTGAATTTTTTTCGCATCAATAAAATTGCGGGATCGCAGCCCAACTACAACCAAAAGTGCACACAATATGTGTACTTCAACTAGAAATTTTTTGGTTTTACTAAGAATCAACCTAACCACTTCAAAACTTCAATATCTCGAAAAAATATACGTTATTTCATCAATTATGAACATTATTGATGAAATTCATATCTCTAGTGGTATAATTGTCCCAGAAATGTACGTACAGAGTTTTTCAGGGTCGCTGATCATGAATTTGAGGTTAGATTTATAAATTCAAGATGGCGGATCAAATATGGCATATAGAAATTCATAAAATGCTTCAAAATCCTGAGAAAATGTGTATACGGGGGTTTTACGAAAGAAAATTGGTTGTTTCCATCCGTTAGCCGTTTCATGTGAACGTTTCCAACTCAAACCACGTAGAGGTGAACGGTAAGAGTCTTTTTTTATTTTTTTTATGCTTTTTCTTTATTTTTTCTTAATTTTTTCTCGTTTTTAAAAAATTTCCACGAAATTTGTCTTTACAAGTTTTACAATAATACAAATTACAAGTGCAGCAGTATATGTGTGTGCGAATAATCCATTCCCTCATGGAACATTTTTTTTGACTAGTTTTGTGGTAAATTCATGCTTTTTATTATACCTCTTCTGTGCAATATCCAAATAATGTCTAGCAAGACTCACAGCAATATCTTTCGTACCAATTTTTTTTTATTCAACATTTGATAAATTATGAATCACAAGTGCGTTTGTGATTGCGGTTTAAATTAGACGTATAAAAACTACATGAGTCCACTTTTTGCCACGTATAGATGTCTGCACGTTGTTGCCGTGATTGTCCTAGAGATCTACTCCAGCCATGAATCGATTGTAAACGTGAATAGCGTTAGGGAATGGAATAGGTATTCTTGAATTCTCTGCAGACTTCTCGCTCCTTTTCAGCTCTCCGCGGCCTGGCATGAAACACGCAGTCAAGAGAGTCGAGACCAGGGCACGCGACGCGCAAAAGATTTTCGATTGTCAGAAGCAAATATTTGCGCGATGGTACCACTGCCTCGAGGTGGAAATCCCTATTGTCGAGAAATGGGAAGGGGAGGATTTTAAGGTGCTGCACCGCAGCTAGCCACATATTGAAGTCTTTAGGAGCTTGGATAAACATGAAAAGAAGTGCAGTGCAAACGGGTTTTCACAGAGTCCCCTGCTTATACTTATATACGTCTATACGTATATGTGTCTGATGAGTATGGAAGTAGTAAAAGTTTAGTTCAGTGAATCTTTATCAAAACTGATTGATATTTGTGACATTTTTTTAATCAACTTAATTATATGGAGAAGCATTAACTTAATTTTATTAATTGATATCATCTATTAATCCACTGGACGAAGTTTCGAACAAAATTATGTACCATATTGATCTATGCGTTGGGTTTATTTGTAAAACTTAATTATCAGGATGAATAATTATATTGTATTGAATTTTATAGTATCAAAAGAGGATGTTGTGACAAATTCACCCCACCATAAATTTACGACGAATAAATAGGAATTAGGGTCCCGAGAATTAGCATTCACCATTTATTATCTGCCCTGCAGATGCTCCGAATAAATTCAAGCCATTCAGTTATAAGGTATTATTTTAAATCGTCTTACTTTAAAAGGTAGTATTATCTGGTCATTATCTTTTGTTCAGTTGAATATTTATGATATTCCTAATATTTATACCGTTTTCTTAATCTAAAACTTTCTATATTCAAGTAAACCTTTCTTTTAATAGTATCATAGAATTATTTACCAGTGCTTTTGAAAAAATATTTACTTCAAGATAGTAATTTTTTTAGATAAATAACATTGCATCATTAGCATGGAATTTACTGCCATAAAATATCATCTAATAAAAGAATGCAATGTAAAATGAAAAACGCTAGCGGCAAATCGAGAAAATGTCTATAGCATAAAATAATTGGAGCAGTGTAACGATCCGCTGATTCGTAGGAATGCAAATCCTTTAAGGCATCGCGCAGAAGAAGAACGCGTCCTAATAAATTTTTTGTATACATGTTCCCGTTGTATTCTTACATTTTCCATTATCAACATCTTGTTAAATTACAGTAAATCTGTTTAATGATATACACTCTTTTACCATTGCACCAATACATATTTTCAAAAGTATTATCGCCATCATATACTCTCGCGAAGTATACAACCTAGTTTTATTCCTCTACCCGAAGCAGGAAAAAAATCTCAAGGGCTGTACATCGACGTTTCGGTATAAAAACACGCCTTAATTCAGCCATGAGGCAGAAAGATTACATAGCGCATTACAAACGTTTACCATTCTATGCAGATATTCGCAGGGCATCCGAGCATAGCGTTTTGCTAATATTCGGGTCTTTCGCGACGTATATTTACGGCCCCCCCAAACAAGCATTAGTATAGAGGGCAGCCGTCCCCTTTGCGAAATTAATATTCACCGCTTATTATCCGCGAGCGCGGGGCATATGCATCGGGCGCCGGGCCATTTTAAAAGAGCCCTCCTCGCGAATCACGTGCGCAGCGTCTCCTCCTTTGTAATGTATTCTTTCGAGAAAGTTTAGTTAGCCAAACGCAGACGAAGAGGGTGGTACAGAATGAGAGAGAGAGAGAGAGAGAGAGAGAGAGAAGAGAGCATAATCTCGTCTCTCGGGAGGATCGAGACTGCGTGTGTCGCGATAATCTAAATGCACGTGCGTGCATAATGAGCATAGCTCGCAGCTGTTTCGTTCTCTCCTGGGCAAATTTAAAATGCTTATCGATGCCTCGCCTCGATACCTTGCGCTTTGCGGAACAAAACGCATCGATATACACATGTATATCGGTGCCTATGGGTGCACTCTGTTGCTCCTTAGTCCCCTCTCTCTCTCTCTCACTCTTCCTCTCTTCCTCTCCTCCTCTCTCCCTCTCTCCTTCTCAATTCTGCTTCTCCTGCTTCTTAGGCACACCTTCGGTATCTTGCTCGCATTCTCTTTTAATATACCTTTCTTGTACGCGAATTTTTATATAGATGTGCTGCTTGGCTCGCTTCTCGGCTTTTACGAGTGCTTTTTCTTATACGCTTCAACGCTCTCTCTCTCTCTCTCTCCCTCTTCTTGTTTCTTTTTCCTTCTAGACTCGCTGTATCTTTTACTTAGCCCTGCTACGCGCAGATTCATTTTTCTGCGCTGTATAGGGAGTACATACAGCTACCGCTTCCCTCTTCTATGGAACATATTTCGATGCGGATTCTATCGAGAGTTGGTATATCGGAGAATGCTTCGCGAATTTTTGCTCCGAATGCTCGCGAGAGGCTTTAAGACGGAAATGGGATTTCTGTAAATTAAACCTGAAATTCGAAAGAAATAATCTGGCTTTTATAGTTTTCCGCGGCCTTCTGATTTTTTCGGCTTACAATGTATTTACTTGGACTGGGCTGGAAAAATTGATTTGATTATAAGGCTATACCTGTACCTGCTTAGGAAAGGATACCTTATCCTTCTTTTTTATATAACTTTTGTACTTTATAGTCTTAAGAACAATCACTGATGTATATTATTTAATATTATATTGATTATTAATTATAGTTACACAAAAACACATAAGATTTATTTTGGCTTCTTCTTCCAAAATGATGCAGCGGTCTAGCTTTTTAGGTATAGTTCTCAAGAACATGATCTATATTTGCTATAGCCGAAAATACATACGGTACAGCCATTCTCCGATACCCAATTTTAAATGATCAAATTGCAAGTGCTGTATTAAATAAAAAGTTGCTCTTAAGTGCGTCTTTTTGTTCTTTTACATCTTCAAACTATAACTTGACTGACTGCACAAATTCAATACGCCAATATAACCTCGTAATCGATCGAAGTGCAGCGCGCCAATCCAATCAGTCCAATCAATTTCTATCACAAAAGCATTCGCGTTATAGGACTAGAACATCAAGAGGTAAAACATCTTATTTTCCTGACCAATTCAGCAGGGTACTTCCGCCTCCCTCCGCTTCATCAAAGCCATGCACAAAAGCCATGGCTCCGTGCATTATCTTTCCGACACCTGCGCCCTACCCGATGTAGATTAAAGTCGCGCGATTGCTTTATGCGCGCATAAGAGAGGGAAAACAATCTGTGCTCCAATCACCCTGCTATACATACACACATATATATATTTATATACAACTCGCGACCGCGAGAAGATATTCCGGAATGCATATAGTCGTCGTCCTCGTCATCGCATCCTAGTCATAGTCGCGCGCGGTGACGCCCAAGCTGGAAGGTTATTTTCTCATAAGTTCCGCTCCACTTAGTCGCCGTCTCGAATGATAATGATAAGGTGGCGCAACTTTTCTTCTCTTTATCGCGATATTATATCCGCGAGTGAGGATCAAAAAAGTCCCAGAGCTTGCCTCTTGCCTTATACTGTATGCGTATAACCTATACACTGCATGCGCGCGTGCACGCGCACTGCACACACTTTTTTCCCTTTGGTTTACGATCGCGTTCTCTGCGTCTTGCCTCCAATTCCAATCTCTCTTTCTCTCTTTCTCTCCCTCTCCTTTTGTTTTGCGCACCTTCGCGCAGGCAAAAAGAAAAGCGAACTAAAGGCGCAGTGGCTGTAGGATCGTTGGGAACAGCTCGTTTCGCCTTTTTCTCGCGGCCATGCGCTGGCATAGGATATATATACGCGCGAGCGCGCGGCGGAGACAAGTTTGTGTAACGGGGCTATCGCCGTTATGCATACGCGCGTAATTATATGCACGAGATTAACGCGTGCGATTGCTCTACTTGCCTTTTTTCTCTCGCTCTCCTTCATTCTCTCCTTCATTCTGCGCCGTCCTTTTTGCTCGACTTTACGGCACAGTCGAGTTTATATACGCGCATTTAGTTTATTGCGAAAAAAAGCATATAAGGGTGCGTTTAAAATGTTTTTTTTTTTGGATGCGGGTTTTGCGCAAATGCGGCAAAAGGTGTGAATATGCGTGGAGCGGGGAGCTGCTGCCTTTTGTTTTTTTTTTCTTTCGTGGTTCACGCTCCTATAAGTAATGCTTCTAATGAAGCGATCTGTAACACAGTTAGGTATAGGTACAGCGCGACCGATTGATCGCAATCGCTGATTACACAATAAATTGTAGTGTCGATTAATTTCAAAGGCTGATTTTCCCTTAAATAGTCGTGCGACGCTTTTCTAAGAAACTTGCTTTGACGCCGAGTATGCAAACGACATAGCTTCAATATAAGGTTGCGGTTTAATATGTGTTTGCGGAGACGGTTTTTAAATTAGAGTATTAATATATTAATTTTTTTTTGCGGTGAAAGGATTAAAATGACGTCTGATTGCAAAATTTAATTATTAATCTTGTAAGATGATATAGTTATAGTACTGTGATTATAGAAATAATGATAGCTTCCTTATTCAAGCGTTTGCAAAAAACACTTAAACGGTTCGTTTAATGCAAAGCAATGAAATTATGATGCCTATAAATCTTCATTTGAGATCAACTAGTTTTATTATTTGTTAATTTACTAGAGCGATTGTTGCGTTTTTTGTTTTATTATATAGCGAAAAAAGCGTATAAAATTATCAAAATTAGATTCTAATTCAAATATTTCTTCTGTTATAAAGTGTTTTAATGCACGCTAATTCGAAGCATTACTGTAAATTGAATATCTTTGTAAACAAAAGACTTTTTTAATGGAGAAATTGTATATATTTCAGTATATTCAGATAGAATCAGCAATCAGGCTTGATACTTATAAATATTGTAATATAAAAAAACTGTAATGGACTAATTAGAAATGCAATAGCTCTTGCAGATTTTACATAATCTTGTATTACAACTTTATACATTTCTTTAACGTAGAATATTACATCACTCCAGTTTGTTCAGTTAAAAAAGTACAAACTAATTAAAGAATTGCAATTACGCAATTACTTTTATCGACTTTTATACAACAACGCGCGAGTGGTAATAGTTAACTGTAAATGCACCAAGCCACATCACTTTTTTCGAATTTTAAACCTTTAATTACACAGTTGCGTCCATACGTTTATTTTTGCCTTTCATTTTTTCCGCTTTTATTCTTCCTTATTTACGCAACGACGCACGTGTTGTGATAGAGGCCAAAAAAAAAAGGAAATCAGAATTTCGTGCGCAAAAAAATGGCTGGCTAGGGAATTCGAATTTTCGCGTTATATGATGAAAATAATGGGAGTTACAAATTCGAACGCCCGCTTTGTGTCATTTGCAGGCTGTACAATATAACTGCGACTGCAGGCAGAACGCGAAAGTATATATACACGAACACAAGGTATAGCTTGGCCCGCTCGCTGCTATACATAGAAACTATTGGCGAGTTTTACAAATCGCTCCTGCTGCTGGTGTTACTGCTGCTGCTGCTGCTGCTGTTGCAATCGATGAAATTGCACGTTGACATCTTTAAACAAAACTCTCGCTCATAGCGGCACGCGATGTATACCGATGCTATTTGCTTTACCGTTCTTTGTATTTCTGACAATGCTTCTCTCTCTCTCTCTCTCTCTCTCTTCAACAATGTAGCGCTCACACACGCAAATCTACGCAATGCCAAGAGAATTCTGATTTTTTTCAATCTGCACTCGCAATGCTTATTTTCGATGTCGATTTTCCTTTTTCTCAATGCAAATACATACAAATAAAATTGTACATGATGTTTTTCCATATATTTCACAAATGTTAATTTTTAAATTGCAGCTCGTTTTAATGCCTATCTTGATTAATGAATTGATCAATTAAACGTAATTCATCTTACTTTTTTGCTAGCGTAATTATTAGACGCATATAATAAACTAATTATGATTTATTAATGTACCATTAAGGAGAGAAGGTAGCATAAATTATAGTAAAAAAGGTAAATATCATCAGCTTGATTTTTTCCCGTATAGCCCCGGGGATCCGTTAAGCATATTTGCATCATGGTACGAATGGAAATCACGCTAACCAAATTCGGTAATTTCCTACCTATCATCATAAAGTAAATTTTTTTTAATTTGTAAATCGCGCGATTGAACCAATTATATTCGTAGCTTTTAATCTCTTAATATAAATGAAATGAATTGCGCCACCGTATACCAAAGATCTGCCTCTCTGAAATCACATTAAGAAAAAAGCGTATATCCAAATTATTCTGGGCGTAAACGAGCCACAATTTCTGCACCCGATCGTAATTTATTCTTTTACAAATCATACATATACGTGTGCAATAATGCACTTATCTTACCAATTCCGCATACCGTTTTTCTTATATGCATAATTTAGAAGCATCGTTATTGCAGATATCTTACTTTCGTATATCGGGATCCTATATTGACTTGATAGGAAAAAAATAAGATGATAAAATGATTATACCGCATTAATTTATTATTCGCAATCGATGCGCAATGACGCTTCCCAAAAAAATGCGAGAGCGGAGTTTTGGAGAGGGAAAAAAAAGGGAGAGTCAAAAACTCGCTTACTTTTATCGACAATTCATTTTGAGCGTCGTAAAAACGCACATTTTAATTAAGAACGTCGAGCGTTCCGAAATTAAATACTCGAATTACAGCACACGAAACGCATCGGCACACATGCAATAACAACGAGATGAAAAAACGAGAAGCTTAAAATTGCCCTTCATGCGTAATATACACGGTTGCGTGTGCGCGTATAACACCCAAAGTACAGTGTTAATTTTCTTTTTGCGAACATAAACAATGAAATGCTTTGCAATATGTGTGCTTAAAGGATTTATCGCGTTTCCAACTCAATTAAAATGCTTAATAGAATAAATCATTT
>UELU01075499.1:5709-10709 GCA_900490025.1 Megastigmus dorsalis | reverse complement strand
GTGTATGTATGTTGGTGGTGGAAAGTAGAGCTAGACTGGAAATGGGTGCACGTGCCAGTTTTATTACGTTATAAATGGATTAGTGCATATATGATGGAATATCGAATGAAACTGTGCACTGTGGTCCGCGAGTAATAACAAACGCGTTTCTCCGATGCCATTTGCACCGTAGTCCATATCCGAAATAATAGAAAATTAACGGGTAATTGACAAGCGCTAAGGGCAGCTAAACAAATGCTAGTCAATTCAAATAATATCTACACTATTCCGAGTTCAAACTAATGAATTGCACAAATAGATGATATTATCTTAGCGTAATATTATTTTATACAATATAAAAACAATTTCTACTTACTCCTGAATGCATCTTATTGAATGGTAAAGCCTGCATAATTCACAGAAAGAGCCGAATCCACAAGCTAATATACATTCATCAGATATAACTAATTTCTCCCACAATTTGCCAACGTACAGTGTATCAAATTCTGTAGAGAATAAATCATTTCTAAAATTAATTTTACAAACTACTCCTGTACCGACTGCGCACATCTTCATTATTATACCAGTTATCCTATATCTCCCCTCATGGTTTTATACGTAGTAGGACTTTTAGTCTAAGAGTAAAAATTGTGACGTGTAGCCTCGATTTCCAACCGCCTTCGCTCCTCACCCCGTTAGTCTTCGAGATTTTCTCTCCGGCACATTGTGCACCGAAATCGCTTCGCGTTTTTCTCTATTTTCCTCTTCTAACTCCATCTCTCTCTCCTTATAAACTTTTCTTCCTTTTGTTTGGCTTGAAAGTCACTCTTTGGCTTACTCCCGCCAATGTGTACCTTATACCTATCTACACACACACACACACACACACACACACACGTATAGAGGCAAAGGCGAGCGCATCTATATTATACGATTGTGAGCCAGAGCGAGAGGGTAAGAGAAAGAGAGAGAGAGGGAGAGGGAGAGAGAGAGAGAGAGAGAGCTGTACGGGTGCACATTTGTCGGAGGTTTTACTCTTAGCGAATCGAGGCTACTGGAGGATGAAGGATCTGGGTTACTTGTGCGGATATTATGAGATTTTTTGATCCTCACTCTGTTTCTCTATCCCTCCCCCCTCCCAACGGGTAGAGCCGGCTTCTCTCTCTCTCCTATTTATTCCATATATCGATTCGACCGACTTCGTGACTTGGTTCGTGTCTCTGCCCCGTGCGCGGATATCATGCAAATGGCGACGTTGCTTTTGAGGGTTTGCATAAATAAAGCGCGATTATGTGTTGCTGTCGTGGCGGCTTTTCCTCTCTCTCTCTCTCTCTCTCTCTCTGCATGTGTGCTACTGCTGCTACTTGCATATACCGGAAGACGCGGATTTCTCTCCACGTATATATAAGTACATCGAGTATATCCAAGTGCCAAGGATTATTTTTTTATAGTATGACCATACATAATGAGTGTTTATGGAGATTTACGGTTCGGCAAAAAGTTTAGGAAGTAAAATAGTCCGATTCTATTAAATGGCGAGAGAAGAGGAAGAAGAATTTCTGATGTTCCTGTAGAGAATGAAATGGAAGATTCAATTATGATGCAGGGAAAAAAATCGCAAGCAAACATTACTTAATTTAGCTCAGCAGATTACACTGAAGCAGGAATTAAGCCAAATGTATTGAAGTTATTGGGCAAATGTTACTGAAAATATTCGGTAATACATACTGAAATAACAGTCAAATATAAAGTGCCTAAATAATCAAGCAAAGATTACTTTGCCGTCTTCCAATCGCGAGTGTGTACAATACACTCTTTTACTAAAATGTAAACATTAACTTTTCAAGTTATTTAATTTATAAGTCCTAATTTTATATACAATATTTTCCGAATTTGTACACCCTGTGTATTAAATACGCTTGTCGATTGCTATGCACATATCACACGGTGTAAACAACTACAGCGGCAATAATTACTTGATTGGCTAGGTAAAGTATGCCTAACTTCTTTTACTCGATTGATCAAGCAAAATTTACCGAACTAGTTCTGTAGATGTTCTATAACCGTCAATCACATCTTGCTTGATGAGTTCAGCTCAAGCTATTCGGTAAATTTTGCTTGAAGGTTCATGAAACTCTGCTTCCGATTTTTTCCGTGTGATGACGCATGCAAGAGAGATTAATTTGTAATTCTTGAAAGTTCCACTTTTTCACCTATTTTTAAATTGAATTTCCATCGCTTATACACGAACTATTGTACTGCTGGTTTCGTACGGGCTATTAGATTGCTAATCTATTATATATCTTTATAGCGCTTATACACGAAGAATAACTTATAGCTTGTTAGTCATCGCATTCGAATATTCCTGTAAATTAACCTTTTTAAATTGACAATAGCATTTTCTGTTTTATGGAAATCAATTGGAGTCCTGAAAAAAATGCAATTAATCAAATTAGATTTCTTTTTTCATTTTAATTCTGCCTATACGGTACAATTTATCAAAGTACTCATTTATTATAATATGTTAAGCATCGTAATATTTTTAATCAAAATAATTTACACAATTTTATACGCTTTTGTATATAAGAGCGTTATTAATTTGATAAGGACAGAAACACAATACCGTGTACTTGGAGTATCTATACACGGTGTATAATAATTTTTCTTACTTTTTTAAAAAGATTGCTTTAAATATTAAAATAAAGTCGAGGCATTCGATACCATTGATATTCAACACCGTAACGGAATACGCTTTATCATGCCGGTTATAATTATGAAGAAAGTTTTTGTAAAGCACTATTCGGTTACCTTTCAACTTAGCTACCAAATTTTAATTAAATTTTTTCGTCCTTTTAATTCGAGTATACCAGCTACCTCAAAAATAAAAAAAATAAAAATGTACATTTTTTGCGCAAGTTTTAATTAGAATTGAAAAGAAGAAGAGATAGACGTCGCTCTATGTATAATATATAAGTATACTCCTTGAATCGTGGTAAAAAATAAATTCGTTATATACTTGGAACGGTATATATACGTATCATCGAAAACGCGAGCCGCGGCAGCTTCTCGCGAAATTTATATTCCGCAGGCCGCACTCAAGATTCATTATGCTAATTATGAAAGACGACCAATAATCCCCTTCTGCCGGTACGGCATAATCGCGAAAATAGAGCAGCGCGAGGCGAAAAAAGAACTTTCCGGGAATTTTATTACGCTGACAAAGTCACCGGTGAACTCGTTCAGTGGCGGTATAGGACGGGCCGCCTGCGCCGCCGTTACGATTTATTGCCTAATAACCTCTAATTAAGAGCGATACGATTACCCATAGGACGGGTTAAGTAACCGGCTCAGTAGGTGTCCTCGATTATAATAATAAAACTCTAGCTGGTCGCGGTGCACGCATGGGTAATCTTCGATATTAGTATAGATATAGTAGAGCCCTGCGCATAGGCGAAAAAAAATCGGTATCGATTGTACATGCGCGACCGTCGATTTAATATCGCCTATCGTAATCGTACGCTCTATTGCCGATCTTTTGCATGCTCTTATTGTAGTTCTGGTTCCCTTCTATGACGAAATTTCCCTTTTTAATTGCGGTCTCAGAACTGCAGATCAATTTTCCAAATTAAGGTATAACGAATTTATGGTATAAACATATTGCGTTCTCCTTTATATCAAAGTGGCAAATTACCGTTACAAAATACATAGTAGATATAATTATTTTGATCAAATACACCTCTTCAAGGTTACCGTTAAACGCACTCAATAACTTAGCTATATTTAATATGGGTTGGGTACATTGAAAAAAGGTTCTTCTAGTTATTTTAAACATTCTGCACAAGTGAGGAATTTTAATTTACTACAAGAATGCAAGCGTGTTCTTTAGAAAGTACCTATTGGTAAAAATAGTACGTTTCAAATAGAACACTGGAGTTCAGATGATTGGCGTTAAGTAGGTAGTGCGCTCACGCATTTTGATCGTGAAGTCTCTTATCATGCGAGCCATCGCTGTATTCTATAAATATCGTTTGTGAAATTTAAACGACTAATTGAAAGTAAATCTAGGATTTTATCATGCGTTCGGCGTTAAAATATTCATGCTTGGAAAAACATAACTTTGATTAGTTATTCTCCAATTATCGAGTATACATTCTCAAAGCATTATTTATGACTGTAATATTTTATATTCTGTTTCGAAGAACAGCTACTATCAACTTCTCGGTTCCAAAAAATAACTAATCAAGTTTTTATTTCAAAATGATGTTTTACTTCAAGTGGCTTAACGAATGAGTTTGTTCGGCCGGTGGTTAACAAATTTTGGATTAAACTACGAAACACAAGCTGTTGCAGTAAAATAGAAGTGCAGAGAGACTCGTCATTTTTACTCGCCTTTACTTGTATCCTGTCACTCGGCATACTTGACTCGTCGGGACGAGGTAAAAACAAATGCTCACCGAGTGGCCATCAATAAACTAGTACTTGAAATGAAGACTCGCGTATAGGAGAGCGAGCTTCCAAGAGGCACTCAACAACGCAACACCAGCAACAACAGAGCTGCGCCCGTCCAGGGCGGCCTGACGCAATCGCCGCCGCAGCCCCAGAATTCCCTAATATATACCTATATACATGCATATCGCGCATTGGCGGACTGCACGTCACGCAAGCACTGCACGTGTGTAGTTGTCAGGATGGCGCACTCGTTGCGTGTAATATCACGGCTGCAATTACACTAGAGAGGTGCGAGACTTGGCTCCATAACGAACGGCACGACCCAGAGTGCGTAATCGTCGCCCATGTGCACTGCACCTCGGACGCACAACAATGTGGAAGTACGTCGAGGCGACAGGTATACACACACATACACAGACACACACGCTCACACACAGCGACGATATTTTCCAGCGCGCAAATATACCTCGCGCAAAGCTCGAGGGAACGAAACGAGCGCCTGTTTTACTGCGATGGGAGGATGCTTCACTTGCTCTTTCTGTCCCCTCCCCCCCCCCCCCCCCCCCCCCCCC
>UELU01075496.1:20328-33434 GCA_900490025.1 Megastigmus dorsalis | reverse complement strand
GTCTTGCTTCTGTAGGTGTTGTATTTACTTCATAATCTTATAATTAGTTCTTTTTAATTGATTAAATATGTCTGCAAATATTTGAATAATTTAGAAATACGTTTGATATTTGTAATAACATAAAAAAGATTAAATGAGTAGAAATAGGGACGTGAGTAGAAATTGGGACATTCACCTTATATATATATATATATATATATAAATTTTCTAGTCTCTATCTCATCCGGATATGCAATTCATCCTGAAAAATTGATCCTGCAAAATTGAAAGATAGTTCTAAAAATTCCTCCTCACGAAAAACGTGGGGTATACAATAGATACAATAGTAAAGAGTGTGAAGAGATAGTAATATAGTTGTCGTTATGAAAACTCACACAACAGTTTTAGGTGAACTATTCACGCGCCAATGGTTGATTGCTCACATACAATAGATAGTAATAACGAGTGTAAAGGAGTAGCTGTTAAAAAACTCATACAACAGTTTTAGATGAACTATTACCAATTGTTGATAGGTCGCGCCCCACGATTTTCGTGGGGAGGAATTTTCAGGACAATCTGTATAATGTTAAGAATCTGCGTGGAATTATAAATCTGTATGGGGCTAAGAGAAATTATTTTATACTTCTTAGTCCGTTTAAAAAACGTGATTTTAACAAAAAAAATTATTTAAATAATTTAGTTAATAACTTGATATCTTTATCCAAACTTCAATTTTGTAATTTTATTTTATTTTATTTTACAAAATATGTGAGAAATAATGCATTTCTATATATATATATAATAAATAATAATTTAATGGTAATTTCACTGTATGTACACCTCAAATTTTAGTAAATGATTAGTTAATTACATAAAAGTAAATGAAATTCTTATAAATTAACTATTAATTTACAGTCGTTGCGACATAGAATTGATCAAGGAAGTGGTGTGCCAAAACTGTTGTGGAAAGAAAATTCACCTATTTTATTCTCAGCGGGTTTGGATGGTATTATGAGATGCTACGATACAAGATCGGGCGAATGTATACGTACTTTCTTGGGTCACACCGAAGATATTCTTGATATATGTATGTCAAAGTAAGTAAATACTTTCTAAATGTGTATTAATTATTTTATTGAATATGTTCAATTTACAATTTGCTGAATTTTAATTTCAGAGATAGTAAACTTATTTTGACTACATCTGATGACACTACAGCAAGGATTTTCGAAATTGATGTCCTTTGATCAACTCCTCTTGGTGCTGGAAGCATGTAACAAGACAACATTCAAATCGACCAAAGAAATGCGTTTGTAATTGATTCCTTCAATCCATCTTACAACATTTATAAGCAATAGTATTATGTAGTTATTTATAACCTATAATTACTGACATACTATGAAAGCTTTAAAACAAGTCAAGAAGTAATTTTATAGCCTTTATCAATTTATTAAAACACAGAAATATTAAAGCAAAGCAGCTGGTCGTTTAAAACCCATTTAAGGATAAACATTTGATAATGAAAGGCACTTTCATGTAACGGTCGTACTTAACAAATGCAGATGCATCTTTTTTTTTTCATTTCAATAATATTATGATCACAATAATCTTCCAAACAAGTGAAATTGAACCGAATAAAATGTGTTTATTTATAACTGTCAGTTTTAGTTATAAAAAAATACTCTCTTTATGTCTCTTGGAGTGAAAACCGTGAAACAACATTCCTGTAATACGTCAATTTAAGGAAATAAAGCCAGTGATGATGCGACTTATAGACAACGACCTAAAGCTATTCCTTATTCAAGTGCAGATTTTTAAAGTTGTCTCAACTGCACTGATATTGATTGTCAAACGTTATTCTAGTTTCTAGATGTCGTTATTTTAATATTATATTCAAGTTTTTGACTTAGAATTGTATAAATCTATAAATACATTTTTATAAATATAGCCTATACTATACACTGGTTGTATGTTTTAATAAATAGGTGTACAAGAACAAAAAATAATTATTTTTTCTGTGTATACTGATATATTTACTATTAATCAAAGAAGGGGTAATTAGTACCTGATCAATCATAAGTAGAAAATTATGAAATTTGTTTGTATTATAGAGAATTACTTGAGTATTTGAAGTAAATCATGTGTAAATTATTAAATTTCTCCTCTATCAAAAGTTTAACAATATTACAAAAAACTGTCCTTTGACATTTATATTTTTAATGTATATGCACATATCAAAAATATAAAACCCTATAGTAAAAATTTTTATAAATTAATATGAAAACTATTTTTACACTTTTTAACAAGATTTAAATTCATTAGTCTTCATTTTTTCCTTATACCATTGATAGTCAATTTCATAGTTTTTGTTATTCCATTTAAACTGAGTAGGACCATTATCTTCACCATGTTCAAAAGTAAACAGTGAACTGAACTCAATGGCTAAGCTTGACTTGACAAGGCCGATGCCTCCTATGATTTCTGGAGCTGGATGATATACTCTACCACTTTGAATGCTCATGAAAATCTTATTTGGTTGGAATGGTACCTATGAATTTATTATGATGGATCAGCAAAATTATTTATATATTTTTACTAACAGAAAAATAGATACCATTAACAATTCATGGGCATGGTTGTAACTAAAATAGTCTTCTATTTTCGTTATTTTTCCACTTTCTGAATTTTCTTTTTGTATAATTTGTGTAAAAACTATAGGGAGATCATCACATCTTACATAATTACGCTCTCGGCCACATAATGATAAGTACGGAAATTGTTTGTATCTTTCAGTATCGTTTTTTTTCAATCTTTTGAAAAAGAAAGCTAGAAACTTTCTATCTGAAAAATAAATACTGCATTGTGAGAATAAAAATAATATACAAACACCAAAACTTTTCTAGAAATGAATTTTTTATTTATATCCTTGGTAGAAATATTAACAATATTTTGGCTAATTATTGGTTAATTTTCTAGTTAAAAACGTCACTCTTACATTATTACGTTAAAGATAAAAATTAATTTTTTCATAAAAACATTATATTCTATTGGCAACAACTGAAAATATAATCATAATTTTAGATAGTTTTTTATTTTGGCTAAAAATGCTTTCAAAAATGGTTAATTTTCTACCAGGGATAGTTAATTATTATAAATTGAATAAATGTAAAATTGATTTAAAAAATTTTTTAGTGTACCTTTAAAACATGACGTGAAATTTTTTATTCGTGTATCATCCAGAAAAAGCTGCAAAATGGTATACTATTTAGTTATATTTATATTTAAATAAAATTTAGAACCTTTCAAAAATACACTGAAGATTATATATACCTACCATTCCTTGATGATCTATGTAATAAAAATATTCTCTAACTTTTGTTTCTGGACTTTGACCCTGAACATAAGCGCAATAATGTCGAAAAGTATAATTTCTAACACACCAAAAGGATGTGAATGAAATATTATTTAATATACAGTTTGACATCATAATTATAGTTTAACATAATAAATTAAATCTGTTTCATATTAATTTATTGTTACATATATAACCAGTAGCTAAAGACAATGAAGAGATCGATGATCTGCAGCTAAACCCATCTGATTTTCAATCTGCTTAATTACATAACCTATAAAAATGGTATTTAGTAAATTGAAACTTGATACTTCGTAATGTATTAATTAAATACTGATTATATTATCTTTATACTTATAACAACAAATTTCTTCAATTGTAAATCAATAATTATTTAAATACAATGTTATAATCGGTATTAAAAAACCAAGTGAAATGACGGTTATTGCTACCGGAATTCGTTGATTACTTTTTTCAATATAGAATTGGCAACATAACAATGTTTATATTTTATTTGAACAAAATAGTAATTTTTTTTTTATTTTCATTCATATAAGCAACAAATAAGAAATAGTTATTTTATTTAGGTTTTATATCTGTTTATTTATTTTTTTTAGTAGAACGAATACCATGTATTAAAAAATGTAAGTAATAGTCGTACATTTCTTAACAAAACAAATCATTAGATAATCGGTTATCAAAGTTCAAATATCAAATCAGTATTTGATGCAATAGTGCAATCATCATAATTGGCGCGGCCTTCGGGTTGCAGTTATTGTATATTATATATAGTATATAGTAGGCTCACGGGCTCATGGGACATGGACTGTGGCGTGACTGCGTGACCGTGAGTGTCGAGTGGCGTTCATCAATCATGACATGAGCCCAGCCGCCAGCGAGACAGAGTCGCACAGGTCGCACTCAACTCTCAAGGCGGAAACAGCATGCTTCTGATACTTCAGACAGTTCAGACTTCGCAGAGCCGCTCGCGATCTTTAACGTGCAAAGAAGGAGGATGACGTTACCGACGAATTTCTGCAAGCTGTGGCGGGAAGTGCGAGTTACAAGTCATGTAGGTTGTAGCGCTCGTAGTCTACCTGGCTAACTACGACACATCGTTTCTACATTTCGAGAGAGACACATGCACATGAACGCCTTGGGCTCTCTTCATGATTGAATTAAATAAACCTTATAGAATTATTATTGCTAACTACACGTGTGATTATTGGCCCTCAGTTCCTGTTCCCGTTCCTGCTTGACGAGAGGCATCCTTTACTGTTCAAGGTCTTAACGGCTCAACCCCCTGACATTCTACATAGGTACTTACAGTACAATCGTCATAATTTCAAGGTCCTCGGAATTCGGACCCAGGTCCCACGATCAACGTCAGTTTTCTCCTCCTATAAGTCCTATATATGCTCTTTGAATATATGTATTATACCTATATACATAATTTTCAGCCCACGCTCATCTGTCATCTCTGTATAGTCTCATCGCCATTCGCTTTTCGTCACCAATTTGGGAGCTAACGTGGTGTATACTGTACAGTAAGAATAGCGTTCTGTACTTACATCAGTTACATCCCATATTCTCAGCTGTTGCAGGATAGAAAAAATAAAGATCATCAATATATACCTACATATATATTTCTCCCTGTTTTGGTACGTAACAGAGCTAAGGTACTATTGTCATTTGTCGCTTTGTCGTCTACCTTTACCTATAGCCTATACTCTATATATAGAGAGCAGCGCAGCGCACCTCGCGCGTTTTTGTACAACAGCTTATAAATATATATACGTCATACGTGCAAGAATCGTTCCAAACAGTCCAAACTCCGTTCAACAGTCTCGAAACCGTTCTAACCATAGTTGCTGCAGCACTTCCAATATAGTTTGTCCGAACTCCGAACTATACGATTGAACGAAGAGAGGGGGAAAGAGGGAGATATATATCAACTTTACATGTAGAGTGGGACGAAACGACGACGACGTCGCAGATTTTTTCTATCCTCAGTGCGAGCAGCAGCGTTTCGAAGAAAAGAAGTCCACGCAGCTGCATAAGTTCACAGTAAGACAAAAAACAGAGATCGTGCGTGTATGTGTATATTAATAAGTGCAGCAGAGCAGCAGGTCAGCTGGCAGCAAGTAACAATCAGTGATGATAATAGTAGCTTAATTTGCCAACAATTGCTGATTTCGAGACGTACGAGTACTTGATGTACAGTGAGAAGAGAGAAAAATATTCGTGAGAATAAGTAGCTGCAGGGGGAAAAGATGCTGCGCGCGGATTCGGCTAAGAAAAAATCGCTCGTGCGAAGCAGCAGTAGCAAGAGCAACAGCAGAGCAGTAGTCGTTAAAGCAGTGACAGTCAGAACCGCCGATCGGGGAATTGTTGTTACTGCCAAATAAGTCCCTCGGCCGAGCGAGAGAGAGCAGTTCTCAAACACCACTGTACGCGAAAGAAAGAGAGAGTTGCTTCTCTCTCTCCGTCTCTCTCATGCGAGGCCCTCCTCACACATCCCTAACTATCAACCCGAGAATGGCTTCGTCTACGAGGAGATCCTGGAAACTCCGTGAGTATCGTTTCTTTTTATATAAAAGGAACCTAAATTTCAAGTGCATTCAAATGCTGTTGATCGGGGTACTCAGGCTTTTTTGTTGGTTAGAAAATACCGAGCTATCGCACTTAGAATTTTATCTGCTCTCTTTAGAACGTGCGTTTGACTGTTTGTTTAAAGAGTTTTTTTAGAATTCGGCACTTCTTTTGCACGCATGATAATAAAACGGTTGCGATCGTTTCGGTTTAGTGCATGCCTGTCTCTCTTTTCTCTTAGTTTCTTAAGTACTTAGATGTACGTAGTACCGTTTGTTCGCGCGAGTTTGTTTACGATAATACACTTGTACAAGAATGACGTGGGAAAGTCTGTTGTAAAGGATTGATAAGGGCAATGTATCAGGTATATTTAGATTATGGTTTTTTTTTAATTTATTTTGTAATCCTGTAATAGTAATGAATTTTAGTACCCTCTAATATTAAAGATGTTGAGTGTGCCTATAGAAATATTTTGAAAATCTAAAAATTTAAAAATAAACCATAAACATGCTAAAGTTTTAATATTAATCTTTTCAGTTTAGTTTCTCAGAAATGGTGGTCTAGATTTTTTGTCATAAAGTTCTATAGGTTGTTTGAATAATAATAATTAAAATGGAAATTTTTTTAATGTCAATTGATTGTACGAGTTAAAGTGAATAATATTTCTTGTGAAAAAAATTATAAAATAAGATGTTGCTTCTTACTTTGATTCGAGTTTAAACTTATTTTTAATCTCCAAATATAGTTCTAATACATATTGACCTCTTTTTCAATTATTTACTTTTGTTGTTTTATTGTATGTGCAGTGAAACTTTTAAGGTTTGTAAGTTTCATTCAATTATTTATTATACTCATCAGATATAGAGTATTCTTAAAGATGTTTTAAGCAGAAAACACAATTTTTCTTTAATTTCATTTATTGTACGATAAATGTTTTTCTATTAAGGGTTTTGTGATTATTTACAACTCCAAGGTATTGATGAATAATGTTTGTCTTTATTTTGTTTATTTTTATTTATTTTTAGGCACTACCGCTACATGGTAGTGCCTTATATTTTCGTCATCGCAAAAAGTGTCAAACTATTTTTGTTTTATTGCAATTAAAATATAAATGTAATACCATCATTGAATTTTGTTAAAACATGAATAAATAAAATAAAAAATAGCTTAATTACTCATAGTTTGTTATTTAAAATAGACTCTATTTTTATCATTTTCTGTACACTAAGAGTATTACTGTTGACTTACTTTTTTTTTTTGGAATGTTAGGTTTGCCTGTAATGCTGAGATCTTTTGGTTTCTTTTCATTTATTGCAAATGCTAATGCCAGATTGAAATCGTTCGGACCATTTTTAGATGTTTTCTTAGAGTTTGTTTTTGGATATAAATAGAATTTAAAAATTAGATTATAATTTGCTAATTTTATTAAAATAATTAATCTTGCATAACGTTAGGTTTTTTTATTTACTAGGATATGCAACTGTCCATAGTTTTTTTAATATTCATTGTCATATAATTAATAAAACCAATTTTATTTTTACATGATCCCATAATAGTTAATAATTAATAGTAATGATTTCTATTAAGATTAATGAAAAGCTCATAAATTCTTATATTTTATTATATACATATGTATAAGGTATTTAAAATTTAATTATTATGTTATGATTTACTTAAACAATTGATTATAAATTTTTTTTATTTTATATAACAATCAACATCAAGACTATGATTACATAATTAATTTGTATATTATAGGGGTACTTACTGTACTTAAATATTCTAGAAAGTAACTCTTTAGATATTGTAGTATGGTCTATTTTATTTGCCATCCAAAAAGAAACTTATGAATTTTTAAAATTATTTTTTATTAAATTTTTAGTTTTATGTGGTTGATTATTAGTTTTTTAATGTTTGTATTTATATTTGATAAAAAAAAAATTGTATTCAAATGGTTAAATTTGTATACAAAATTTTGCAAGATTTTTCCAGTAATTTTTTTTTTTAACAGGACAGTAAATTATTCTTGTCACTACTAAAGTTTTTAAATGCTGCAAGCATATTTTTACTGTTATTTTTTATTGTTTATTTGTTATCTATAATTGTTTATAATTTGTGATTATTTGGTAATGCATTTAAGTATTAGTTACAAAGTAAATGTAAAAATCTTGAGATGTTCAAAAGTTTAATTGCGTCATAACAGATCTTTCAAGTTGCTACTCTTGTCTTTAATGTAAATAACATTCTGTGGTGTTAATGTTTTGTCTCAATGCAATGAAAGTTGAATAATTTTTTTTATTCATTCCAGAGGATTTCGTGGCCCACTCCTCGAATATCAATTGCCTGTCATTGGGTCACAAGTCAGGAAGAGTTTTGGTTACTGGTGGAGATGATAAAAAAGTTAACCTATGGGCAGTTGGAAAGCAAAATTGTATTATGGTTTGTAATTGCACATATTATATATTAACAAATTGGAAAAAGTTTTGATATTTTTATAAATATTTAAAATTTACTTTATCATTTTAAAATATTTTTACTAATCTATTAGTCTTTCAGCTAAGAATTTATTTATAAAGATATATTCAAAAGTAGAACAGAAAAAATTATTTATAAGTAGAATTGATATGCTCTATATGCTTTATAATATGCTATGAATTCCAGAGTCTTAGTGGTCATACAACACCTATAGAATGTGTTCGATTTGGCCAAACAGAGGACTTAGTTTGTGCTGGTTCACAAACTGGAGCATTGAAAATCTGGGACTTAGAGCATGCCAAACTAGCCCGTACGCTCACTGGTCACAAGTTAGGTATTCGCTGTATGGATTTTCATCCCTATGGTGAGCTATTGGCATCTGGCAGTTTGGATACTGCTATAAAATTATGGGACATTCGTAGAAAGGGTTGTATATTCACATATAAAGGGCATGACAGGATGGTTAATAATTTGAAATTCAGTCCAGATGGTCAATGGATTGCTAGTGCTGGTGAAGAAGGCATGGTAAAAGTAAGTTATATTTTTTGTGAATAATGGTTGTTACTCTTACTTTTATCTACATGCATTATATAAAACGTTTATGTTTTGAGGTATTTTCATTATATGTATTTATTTTTATTTCTCAATAAGCGTATTTCATATTATATTATGAGTATTAGTTTAAACTAATTTATATATAAAGGACAAATCGATTGATCACTTCGAACCAAATAATTTATTTTCATTACTTTTGTGTTGATGTACTGCTTAAATTACAGTCACTTAATGACCACCACGTAATGAATATAAGACAAATTAAACTTAGTAAAATCGAGGATAAGGAGAATAAGGAAGAAAATTTATAATGTTGAAGAAATACCGAAATCGAGAAAAAAATTTTTGAATATTGCATTTCGCCAGCAGGTAACACAATATTCAACAACCAGGGCGGCAACACAAAAATAATGGAAATTAATCATTTGGCTCTAAGTGATCAATCATTTCTATCTTTATTTAAAACATTTTCGAACGATAGAGTCTTATTTCTTTAAATTAATTTATAAATATTTTGAGCATTGTAGTAATATAAAAATTTGTTTGCAGTTATGGGATTTAAGAGCTGGTAAACAATTACGAGAATTCACGGATCATAAAGGGTCTGCGACATGCGTAGAATTTCATCCGCACGAATTTCTTTTAGCCAGTGGTAGCACAGATCGAGTTGTTCACTTTTGGGACCTGGAATCGTTTCAACTCGTTTCTTCCACTGAACAAAGTAATGCTGCACCAGTCAGGTAAAAGCATATTTATTTTAACAATTATCGATCTATAAAATAAAAAATTATAATCCCTTTTTCTACTCAGAGTTTTATATTCATATATGTAGGATATATAACATTCCTACTGATATGTCAAAATATCTGTGCACATTTGAAATCTTAAAAGCTATCATTTAGCACATAGCATAACTCAAACTTCAAAAATAATAAAAAATATAAAATGTATAAATAAATATTATAAAAAATACATTTCACAAGTGCACTAATTTTTTAAAGAAAATTATGTCGATAATTTGAATAAATTAAAAATTTAGCAAATGTTTGATAATAATCTGATCAATAGTCTTCTACAATCAATTGATCCTCTTTGAACAACCAATTCAAATATATTAAAAATTATTGTAAAATAATTATTTTATAAATAAACTTTTACCTACAAAGCAATAAAATTTCATGAGGTTTAATATTTTTTGCAGGTGCATTTTCTTTAGTCATGGTGGTGAATGTCTATTTGCTGGTTGTCAAGATGCTTTGAAAGTTTATGGTTGGGAACCACCACGAACTTTTGATTCCGTTCCAATTGGTTGGGGAAAGATACAAGATATAGCTATTGCTCAAAATCAATTAGTAAATTTAAAGTCATACACTTATTCCTATATTATTAAATCTACAGCATTTTTATTGAAAAAATTGTTTTACACAGATCGGTGCAGGTTTCCATGCTTCCAATATTGTTTTGTATGTGTGCGATTTGAAGAAAACTTCACCACTGGGAATCGACACATTAGCTTCCCCATTTTCATATGGGAATTCCCTTAGGAAAAGTTTCTCTAAGGAGCGACCAGCCAGTTTAAAAAAGCACACGTTAGTATTTATTTTAAATAGTACTGCAGATTTAGCCTGAGAGTAGCTTGTATACATTCTCAGTATATAGAAAAAAATTAATTAATTTCAACATTTCGACTATATTGTATGGATCGACTGTAAATTCAACTTAGTTAAATTTCAGCATTTCTTTCATAGTTTCAATGTATTATACCTCATCTTTTATTTAATTATAATAAATAAATTCACTTTATAATATTAAAATTGAGAATAAATGCTTTAACATAAAAGAGCAATGGGAACAGTTTGTGGGTGACAATTTAAATGTGCGGAAGCAGTTGTTGATCATAAGGGGACCCATTTCTTGACCTTAAGTTTAGTACATCTGAATACGATAATAGTAGAAATATTCATACAATGAATGTATTTATCAAATACTGTCAATATTATGAAGGATTAGCTAAAATTGGGTCCTGACCAGTAATACTGCCTAAGCAAATCTTATAATTGAATGCAATCAAATTTTGAATTTATTATGAGTTTATAATCAAATTCATGAAAACCATTTTATCTAAAGTATGTTAAAGAATCTTATAATACCATGATTTGAAATCTAATTATTAAATAAATGGCGTTTCAGAATGGATGTTAAAACGATTGAGGAAGACAAATCTGGCACTGATCCTGAAGATGAGGTGACTTTCGAGATACCTAATGTTACAGAATATAGGGATGTCTTCCAGCCAACCCGATCGCGTAAGTAAAATAAAGTCTGACTTTTTTTTAATTTTGTTCTAGATTTTGCACATCACATCCACGAGTTGTTTCATTTTCGCATTGCAATTGTACTGTTTAGGGAGGTTCTATCAGTTTCAGAATTTAAATATAGTTTGTCATTAAACTTCGCACATGGGTAGAATGTGCCAAAAATACAAAATTCTTCCATATAAATAAATGTTTGATATAATATTTGCAAGTAAATTTAAATCAATTTGTGGGATGTGGGAATAAGAACAAATTAATAAATGAATAAAAAATGCCTAACCTCTATTAGTTGGAATTTTTGCCAACGTGACAATGTTTGCCGCGAATGCATACTCGCATTTTCATGACTACCATTATGATTTGACAGACACTTATTCAGACATACACATGTACAATAATGCGGCATTATCAAATATTACAGAGGTAGGATGAATGAGTTTAGTCAAGGTGTCGCTCGACTTGTGCTTGCCTCACTATGTACCGATAAAACCTCCTTAAATAAAACGAGTGTTACCATTTCAAAAATAAATTCTTTTTTAGGAGGAGCCGGTCGCGTATAGTTACCGACATTTACTGTTTCAGACTTTTTTCTTTCAATTTTGAATATTTTAAAATTTTGCAAGTTGAGCTCAATTCTATAAGCTACAGAAATTCGTCTAACTTGAAAAATTTTGAAACATTAGAATTGAACAAAAAATATATGAAACGGTAAATATCGGTAATTATGCTCCACCGATTTCCTCGTAACTATTTTATTCTTGTTACACACAATTTCTCCTTCTTATTAAATAAATTGCATGAGAACTTTAATATTTAGTTAACGCAAAGTATTATATAATGAACAGTACTTTAAATAAATTCAATTTAGTAAATGATCTCAATATTTTAATTGAAGAAGATTGAGGTCTTTTTTCCTTGTAGTTATATCTTATTTTTATTGGTTTTTGTCGGATTTCACCTATTTATCTATTTATTACATATCTCATAAAATTAATATTTTATTAAGTATTTATTATTTCTTTGATCAATTGGATAACAAAATTTCATTTTATTAACAAAGGTTGAGTATTACGTAAAAGTTAGAAAATATTTGAAAAAGCTAATAAGAATTTTATAATTATATCACACTGAGAAGAAGTCTAGTAAAAAATAAGATTAAATAGTTTCTTTGGGCCGAATTTGATGTTAGAGAAATTTCCATGAGTGAGCATGCGCTATGCACGATATGTTTCAGTAACTCGCACCCCGCCACCGCTGCCAGAGGCTTTCCCGGAGCCTCCAGAAGATTCAGGTAATAATCGAATAATAATCATCAATCCGCAGCTTTTTTTATTGATTGCAACATTCTCTCGATGCTTTTATTTTTTATGGGTTTGGCGAAGGCTTTAAAGGTAGTTGTAACAAAAAATTTTCTTATCCAATCGTTTAACGTCATTATGTTTGATGTAAAATAATTCCTTCATTAAAAGCAAATAAAAAATGATAAATGATATAACTTATAATTTTTACATATCGTTTGGAGTACAATCGGTAAATGCCCTACCTCGGAATCTCCTTGGAAAATGCCCTATCCTGGGATCTCCTTAAAAAATGGTCTATCTTGGAAACTTAATTTCTTTTTCCATATTTCAGTTGGTTGCTCTGAACAAAATCTCTTACACTGCAATTTAAAAGGTATGTAATAAATGGCGTGTAATTGAATAAAAAAAATTTATTCTTATAATAATAATTAAAATTAAAAAAAATCGAAATAATTATAATTATATTCTATAATTATAATTATTTCGAATAATTTCGAATAATTATAAAATATATTCTTAATAAAAAGTAATCGAAAT
>UELU01075496.1:1940-20308 GCA_900490025.1 Megastigmus dorsalis | reverse complement strand
TTCGATTACTTTTTATTAAGAATATATTTTTATTCAATAACCAACCATTCATTAAGTACATACCTTTTGAATTGCAGTGTAACAGATTTTGTTCAGGGCAGCCAGCAAGGGCATGTGATAGTCCTACTTTACTGGCAAAAAAAATATTTGCTTTAATGTAAAATAAGAACGTCATTGCACTTTCTTGGATCATAATCTAGCATTTCATAAAATTTTAGCCGAATATTTGAAGATTACTGGTGTAACGTGAAGACTTAACAAGGTTCCACGTTCAAACGTGAGCGAGTGGGGAAAATCCCCAAATCCCTGCCCACGTCACAAAAAAAATGAATCTGATAAATTTGTAATTGTGGTTAAGCGTCTGTTAAACTGCTCTGCTTTCCCAGCTACTAAGTCCTGTCTCTGAGGAGATTCCGCTGAGGGAAAAACGCGACTTGCTCAGGGTGGTGGCTAACCCACGGCATTTCCTTCCATCGCTTCTTGACTGCACCTACTGCGTTATACTGTCTCACTGTCAACTCGCATTCTCTCTCTCCCTCTCTCTGTCTGTTTATTTAAGTATTATCGTTAACCGTAAAACGAAACATGTTCCGGTACCTAAAAGAGTATTTGTATATGCATTCAAATTGTACTGTAGCCTTGACTACATTGGACAGCAGAGTCCTTAATTGATAATAAAGTATCTAGCTATCTCTCTCACTCGCGCACGCTAAAGTATGTCCCATAAAAAGTAGGATGGACGGAATTAATTAAAAAAAAGCACTCAGCAATTTTCAATTGGATATGCATATTCACTTTCAACCCGCTATTTACATACAAAGCATTCGCTCGCTATTCAAGATTCAATTTGTCACTTTGCTTAAAAGAAAAGCTAACAGCCAGGTTAACGTTCATGAAATTCACTGCTCTTTCTCTCTCTCACTCGATATTCCAATTTACCGCAACTGAACGCACGATTTACGATCACGTCGACAACTCGTGTAGGCCGCTATTTTCTGAGCTACGTCCACGGTCCTGACGCCAGTGTAATTTTACAAACAAAAAAAATTTATGCTACTACGATTAAGACGCGCAGTTTTAATAATGTCAATCCACTCACCGTTCCATCACTCCTTGTCAATCGCACTCATTCACTCTCCCAATCACCAAAACAAAGGGGAAAGAGAAACGCGTCTACTTCCAACGGTGGGTGAACAGCGAATGGAGTGGGTGGAAGTCTTCTCCAGGATCCTGGGCGTCTTTTTCCTCCCGTGGCACCTGACACTCCAATCGCTGACTTCGAATTTAATCACCTAACCTTGACCCAGGTCCTTCAAGGTTTATCGGCCAATCTTTAATTAATTCCATCCAGGTCCGAACCTTGGCCTGGACTTATCTCTTGTTCATTCCTCCTTACTGTCGCTACTTCGTTTCTCTATTCCTTCTCACTCGGCTATTTCTGATCATTCGACCTCCTCTCCTCTTGGATTGCTGGTGGCGATAAACTGTCACATTCCGGTCCCATAGAGACCTTCTCGCCAAAATGTGGATTTGAGTACCGATGAATCCCTTTTCGCTTCATCTTCCGCCTCCGCTATGCTATTGGCCTTCCGTTCACGTTGAAGCTTCCTTTTCCGCTAATCCTTTCCTCAATTCCTTGCCACGAGAAGTTAGTGCACTTCTGAATGAACGTTGGCATGGACGTTTCTTCTGATCAGCCTTGTTCCGTTTTACGGGAAGCCTTGGTCGTTAAGGTGATTTTATCCATCGCTAATTCATTCGCTTCACTTTTCTCCTTTCTCACTCCCTGTGCCTTTGAGTATTTCTCGTTTCCTCACTGCCTTTGTGCGCCTCAGCCTAGAGTAGAGTAACAATCTCGACAAGCTCTCGGTTCATGATTCCTTAAGTTGCTTGGCCTCTTGGAATTTCCTGGTTGCAGTCGGGCTTCTTTCTGCCTCGATATCCCTGAATGTTCACTTTCACGGATAGTTTTACTTTCGCTATTGTCTACTTTGTCTCGATCTCTTCTTCTCTCACTATCTCTCCTTGTGCACTATTCTTGACGCTATTTTCTTCTCTTCCGTGTATGCCCACTGTGATCCCTATTTTGGAGGCAAGGAGATCAGGGAATCCGACTGGCCCCCTACCTGCCTATTTGCCCATAGATTTCTGTGTAAGGCACAGTTTTGGACAGTTCCTGAATACCGTATGGGGCCGGCTACAGACTTGTCATCGCTGTTGGGTGTAAACTACGTTCTCCTATGTTCCTATTCGCGAAGCTTGATGTCCTTGGCACCATACGCTATCTAGGGTCTCAACTGCTAAGTACATTGCTGGTTCCCATTTTCGCTATTCTCGGTTACTTTCGACGTTCCGTTCATGGTCGCTATCTCAGGGCTAAAAAGTTGTTTTGTTTGTTTGTTCTTCTTTCTTCACTTTTATCATCTGTTTATTCTTGGAAAGGCTCTGGCTCTTGTTCTTCATGCTGCCTACATCTGATCTATCATCTTCCTCTCTTAGGGCCGACCTTTCCGACATCTTCGTACTTAGAGGTGTTGAGTGCGTAAGTCATAGCTTATTCTTGGCTAGCGGCGCAAAACCAGCATTCAAGTCCTGCTGCTTCTCCCAACGTTGGCCAAGTCTGTATATTTGCATTTGCAAGGTTTTTGCTCTATCGTACATAATGTATGCATGGTAATCTGGCTGTAGATTTCTGTAAGCTATTTTGATCTGGCTCTCTATGTACGGAAGTTTTTTGAAGTGTTCTATTATGTTCTTTAGACATGTTCAATTCAGGCACTAAATTCTGCTCGTTCCGTTCCACTACGTACTGCTATTTAAACGACCTCCTCAACGTTTTCCAAGAGTTTTTCATTGTCCTTTAAACGGAACCATCTACTCGCTCTCTTCGTTAGAACACTATGCAATGCCGAGAGGAGTTGGAAGTTCGCCATTCCCGCCTTTCTTCGGCATTCGCCAAGTCGGAACAGGAAATCCTTGGGGCTCTCCTTGACTTCTCCTAATGTTCCAACTTTGCAGAATCAAGGCGCCACTGGCGAGGATGTTTTCGTATACTTCAGGGTGTCGTTGATGGCATCGCTTCTCTCTTTATGCTTCTGATTCTGCTTCTTTCTCAGTTTTCTTTCATTTTTACTGCAGTTAGTCTCACTCATTTCCTGGCTCTCTCATCTTCGATACTAGACTCCCTCTTCTTATTCTTTTTCTTCATATTTGTGCATCTCTCTCCTCGGCCATCGTCGGAATCCTCACTACTATCTTTCTCGCTATCACTTTCTCTCTTTTTCTCCCTTTTCTTCTGATTTCTTCGTTTTCGTCTCGCTTTCCTTTCTGACTCCCCTTCACTGTCTTTGCTAGAATCTTATGCTTCCGATTCCATTTCTGACTCCTTTTGTTTTCTCTTAGTTTTCTTCTGTTCTTTCTCTCTTCGTCTATCTTCTGGTCTCAAGTTTTCTTTTCGGTGCGTGCTCTCTCTAGACTCTACACTCTTTTTTTTATTTCCAACGTTCTTATCCCTTCCCATATTCACGCTATGGCTTGCTACTGTATGCTGTTCCTTCTGCATGTGCTCTCTTAGCTCGTCTTCATTATAATCTCTATCGCTAAATCTGAGAGTTTCTGCCCTTGACTTACCACTAGAAACCCTTATAGTCTTGGGTGTTCCTTGTCCTGCGATATAAACAAGTTGAGCGCCCTTCTACTCTAAGTGTGGGGGATCTATCAACTCTATTTCCTCAGATTGTGAATGTTTGTCTTCCGAGAAGCTAAAGGGCATTGGATATCCTAGTATCCGCGAAGTCCTAATTACGCCTTCTACGGCAGTAGGTGCCAATATTTGAGGAGATGTGCTCGCTATTTTGCAGTTCCTAGGATGATCCTCTACGTTGGCTATTTTAGATACCGGTTGATTGGGCAGTAACTTGTATGGTTTAGCCTTTTCTTAACTGTGTGGTGGTCGCTATGTGAGGCCTTCTGTGCAATGGAACGCTAGGTTCATTCGTGTGCGACTCTTCCAGTGTCATGAACGGTATCTGCGCGGTTGATTCCTATACTAGTATTGACAATCTCGCTAGTCGTTCGCGTGTAGTTTGAACCGGAGTACCGTTTGCTCGTGGCTTGCATCTTTTCTCGATAACAGACAAATTTCTTGTTTTCTAGTGCTTGAGACTCTTGCCAGCGACGATGTTGCCGTACTTTTAAAATAAGAGAATATGATAGTCCTACCTTACCAACATTACAGTATTTTGATTCTAGTAAAAAAACTTCTTGGATTTACGGAAAATGAAAACATCAATGATGTTCATCATCTACGATTTCACTGTAATGTCTGTGTAAAACTCTATGTAAGAAATTATTCGAATGAAAACTTGACTTCTACCACCAGAAAACCAAACCGAAATGTATCCATCGACCCCGTATTTTTAAGATCAACTAAACAAATATAACTTACTTAGCGATATTTTTTTTAGTCTACACAAAAGAAAAATGTTTTAGTTTGAAATTTGTAAAAACATTTATTACAACAATAATATTTTGTTAAAAATGCTAAGATACTAACAAATCAAAGGAGTAATACTTATTTGATCATTCGATAGAATTGATCATATTTGCAATACTTATGAATGATTAAAGATCAATCAAAAGTTTATTTGTATAAAATTATACCCTATACGTGGTTGCTCTTAATTGATGATTAAATTCTACAAAAAAACAACCAGGTGTCTAAAAAATATGATTTTGTTTCAAAATATCGAATTACTTAATTTCTAAAATACACTATTAATCTTAAATATCTGCGATATTTCGAAAAAGTTTCGTAGATCACAAGAAAAATTTCTGCGCTTTTTTTCAGAACCGTTGCAAACGCAAATGATACGTAGTTTGTCGAATTCGATGTCGAGTCTATTAAGTGTTGACGCCGAGGAAAACGAAAACAATTTAACATCGACTTCGCCTGCGACAACTTCCGTGTCCCTGTCCAAGCCAATGTCGGTGCGTGTTCATCCTCTCAAATCAACGCCACTGATACAAAGGAGTCCCATTACGCCTATTTCATCGACCAGTCAAATCAGGTATACGGGTCTTCCGGAAGTTTTCATACTAAATATATTTTACGACTCATTTTGATTTTTCTAGGCAGAAAGTCTTTGGGTCAATATTTTACATTTCAAAACTATCGATATTTAACCTACGCAATGCATTTTTAATTGCAGAGCGAATCTACAAGCGAATAGCAAGAACTCGAAAAATCTAGCACCAGTACCTCCACTGCGCCAGAGTCTAACGTCCTCTTCGATGAATCTATCGAACAACGGCAAAAGAACCACGACAATCACGACGACATCAAGCATCGGTAGTAGTACGCCGTCATTAATGCTGCCCCCGAAACCCTTGGGTCCACAACGCTCGAACACGACTCTGACGCCTAGGAATGCGCCGATGGCCGCTGTCTCGCCCGTCATGGACGACGGCAAGCTCAAGAGTAGGGCCAACAGTCCCGATTACCCTAAACATCTGCTTAAGCGACAGAGTAGTTGCAAGGATCGAGAGCAGGGCTACGAAAGCGACTTTCCTGTCAAGTGAGTGGTTTGTTTTATAGGCGATCGGAGATCTTAGCTTGATTCGTATTTAAAATCTAATAATGATTCTATCGCTGATGATCGATGAGCTAATGTGATGCTCGTTAATTACAATATTAATATACTTTGCTGCGAATATTGAATATTAGATTGAAATGGATATATAAGCCCAGATAACAAGTTATGTTACGAACGTGACTGGAACGTTACTGCAACCGTAAAAAAGCCGCTTTTGTGTCATTCACACGTTCCGGCAACATAGCAGGAACGGTTTCTAGAGCGCTGTCGTTTCTTTTTTGGAACGTGAAGCTCATCACGTATCTGCGACGTTTCTAAAACGCTATTATTCGAATCTTAGAATTTAACTTCGTGGTTGTTATGGAAATCTTGCCACAACGTCGCCACAACGTTGCACAAGCAACCAAGTAGTAATCTTTTCAAAACAAAAGAAAATTATTTATGTTTCGTCATTCATCGCAATATAAAAATACAGAATATCATATAAAATCGCATTTATATTAACGTTCGTGCGCTTAAAAAATTTTCATTCTCTCGGGGTTCAACTAGCACTCTTTGAGGTACGACGCATAAACCTTAAGCGCTATACGCTACGCAACGCTTGCGACACAAAATCTTGATTTCAAATTTTATGAAATGACTTGTCTTTAAACAATTATTCAGTAATTATAATATTATAAACATTAAAATATTCAAGAATTTTCAATTATTATGTCGAAAATATATTGATAAAATTTGCTTTTATCTATGAATTTTAACTATGGGTTACGTTACTCATCGAGATAGAAGATATTTCTTGAACAAAGATCAACAAAATAATTAATTGTTAATAATGCAGTGAGCTATGGCACAGAACAAGAACTTTTACGATAAACTATTATACTTTTTCTTGATATCTCTTTCTCAATAATTCTGTTATATGTTATAACGGGCAGTAGATTTGTAAGGAGCTAGTCGTTGGAGATTGGTAGATCCCTGTAATACCTGCATGGAGTTGTCGGTAGGATCTAATGCCGAGTCGAGGCCAGTGTGGTAATGGCCCAGTGGGTTAGGGCGCTCGCCTCGTATTCTCGACATTGGGGGTTTGACTCCCAAGCACCGGGTATTTTTATTCTCAAAATACTAAATGCTACCCCGTTACATGGCGCCCAACTAAACTATGAGTAGAAATTTAGTGGTGCGGTCATAGGAAAGCACTACGTTCCCTCCGTAGTGTGGATATGCCTTAACGTGGCGCACCGCAGCAACAACATGCGTGTGTAAGTTTGGCATTATGTCCTCTTCCATAGTGTGCATATCGTCAATGTGACGCTACAGGAGCATCGGCATGAGTACGAATTGAGACGTAATTGAGACAAGACCCCCGGTCTTGGTGATGGACGATGAGGTTGAGTCCAAAGAGATAAAAAGGGCGTAGAAGACGTCTTCTCGTCGCCTGCAGGACGATATGTCGCTTCTGGGTTGGGGGGTATAACGGCCACGGATTTGAGAAACTAGTCGTCAAATGGTAGATCGCTGTGTTACCGGCATGAAGTAGTCGGTATGATCTGTAGCTGAGTCGAGGCCAGTGCGGCATTGGTTCAGAGTTAAGGAGCGCGTCTTGTAGTGTGCAAAATGCGATGTAACCGACCAAAAGGAAAATTCCATGGCATACTTCGTAGTGAGCCAAACCTCTGAAAAAAATTAACCTCGGAGACAGCAGATTCATGCTGACATAATCGATGAACTCTATAAATTAATAATTAATAAATAAACAATTAATAATTATGTGAAATTATTAAGACAAAAAGAATACTTGAGGAATTCTTTAGTTTAAATTGGCCATTAGAAATGTAAAAATAATCTACATAAACAAAGAATTGATTGTATTTAATTGAAAACTCAAGTTTAATCTTGTTAAATACTAAGAAAGTTTAGAATTGTGTTAAATGAATGAGGGACAATAATAATATTAATTATTTATTAAAAAAACTGACAGTAGAATATTAACAATTAAAGGAAGTGTAACAATATTTTATTATTTACTTTTATTATTCAACAATATTGGTGAGGTTTGGTAAAAAAGCATACTTGCCTGTTTTACAAGGTTGTTTTAGAAAACGTTCTTTTTTGATAGATTTTTATACACAAATAATTTCAACCATTCCTTTATAGCATATATTCTGTCAGTATTCGCTATAGCGAATATATTATAATGAATTATACAAATAAAAATAATGTAATTAATTAATTGTTAAAAACATATAACAGAATTATTGAAAAAGAATTGTCAAGAAATAGTATAACAGCTTATCGAAAAAATTCTGGTTCTAAGCCATAGCTAAATGCATTATTAACAATTAATTATTGAGTAACATATTAATTAATTAATGATGAGTAACGTAATCCCTAGTTAAAATTAATAGATGAAAGCAAATTTGATTAATTCTGGTTCTAGGCCATAGCTAAATGCATTATTAACAATTAATTATTGAGTAACATATTAATTAATTAATGATGAGTAACGTAATCCGTAGTTAAAATTAATAGATGAAAGCAAATTTTATTAATACCTAAAATTTTATCAACATATTTTCTTCTTAATAATTTAAAAATCTTGAATATTTTAATATTTATAACATTAAAATTACTGAATAATTGTTTAAAGCACAGTCATTTAATAAAATTTGATTTCAACTTATTTTATCGGCGATATTAAAGTTTTGTGTTACAAGCGTTGCGTAAAGCGCATAGTGGTTATGGTTTATGCGTCGTACCCCAAAAAGTGCTAGTTCGAACTCGGAGTGTAGGGAAACATTTTTAAGCGCGCGAGCGTTAATATAAATGCGATTTTATATGATGTTCTGTGTTTTTATAATGCGATGAATTATAAATTATAAATAATTTTTTTTTATAACTGAGTTCGTAAAACTTTAGATGCCTGTTTAGCGTGCATAAAGTACCCATTTCTTCACTAGTGCGTAAAGTGCTTACTTTACACACTGAGCGTGTAAAGCGTTTTACTTTACGCACTCGTGAAAAAACAAATTGGTTGCTTAACCCACGCTCAAAAGGCATCTATCACTTATAAATAATATGGTTCGACACATGTGCGCGAAGCAGGTGAACCTTGCATGGGTGTATTGTCAAACCGCACCCGTGCGAGTATCACCCACTTCGCACACTTGTATCGAAATATACTAGATTTTGATTTGAAAAGGTTACTATTAAGCAGTTTCAACAACATTGTTGCAACGTTGTGACAACGTTTTCATAACAATCACGAAGTTGCTAAGATTCGGATAATTGCGTTTCAGATACGTTGTAGATACTTGTTGAACGGAACATTTCATGTATGTTCATACTCATTTCGTGCGATACGTTCCATGTGCTACACCTACGTTGCCGCAACATAACGTATAATCTGGGAGTCGTTCATGATTGAAATATGTTCTGTAAAGTAATATATAACAAGCAGTCTCTTTCAGTGCACTTAAGGGAATGTCGGAGCCATGAGCTGGTATTAGAGATCTACTATCTCATAGTACTAATATTTATAATAATAAAATATTTATGCACTTATTCATTAAAAGTAGATATATCCAGTACTTGTACTACAATGATAAGTAGTTAATATTTCTCAAAATCATGTTATTTTGAGACATGTAGACAAAATATGAAAAATTCAATTACAAGCAAAAAAGATAGGCTTTTCACTGATGAATCGTGGTACAGAATGACCGAATAGTAATCGCACATAAAAAATGTCCATGCACTTTTTTTATAAAAACGTTCACGTCAATAAAAATCAGATTTTACATTTTCTAATCTCTATCATCTATTTCATAGATTCTGGCGCCGCGTAGGCGGGGATTTTCGGTATGGCGTCTGCCGGTAATTGCGGTATGTATTGTGTATTTGGCGACTTTACGTTTTCTAGTGCTTCGTTTATCTTCCTAGCCGCGAAAGACAGCATTTTTTCATCGTGATTGTCTCCTTTGAGTCGTTTGGGCCGCTATCAGAGCAGTTAAGGGGTTTGCGTCGTTGTTGCATCCTGACACTATGTTTGTAGGAAAATACATGCGTCCCTTACTTGACTTTGCGATCGTTGCGAAAGTGGCGTATTACTCCGTATCTAAGCCATTTTTACAGGTGCGTCTCCCTTTTCTTTTTAAAAATTACAATGGCGACTTGGGTTGATAATCGGGCGGGATGGTTAAAATCGCTGCTACACACTTTTGTAATGAATGTATATCACTGCCAACCGGGGGTTAAGGAGATTTGTTACCTCTTTAGCCTAATTCCTTTTCTTCTTGTGTGATTTAGGATTCCACACTGATTTCATCATGGTGTGTGATTATAATAAAGTAATTTTGATTAAATTCCGGAATTTTTCCCGACCGATTCTACATGCTTAAGATGCAGTGGAAAACAGAAAGATCACAAGCAGAATTTCAGTGTCTTCGCGCGTTTCGCGTACTTAGTAAAAATAATCTGTGTGTAGTTGTTGAGTAAGCAAGAGAGGGAGTATTTAATAAGTTTCTAAAATTATATTTTACTTGTAAAGAATTTCGAAGAAGATGATCATGTAGAGTCGACATCCTTCTTGTCTATTGGACCGTTACGATATTATTCACTTATTCAATTTTTGCCCACGTCCCTCGCAGACGATACCCCACACTGAGAAAAGTTTGGTATAGCAACTACACAAAACAAGAGAGGGCTCCTGTACTTTGTTTTGGTGAGGTTGCTGCCTCACTTTTGGACGTCCACTGCCCCAAAGCGAGGCATCATCTCTCCCGCTAGCGCTGACGTAAATGTTAGGTCCGCGTATATGGGGTATCCCTTGTCCCGCTTTGAGACGTCAGACGTCCCGAAACGAGGCAACAGCTGCACAAAATAATTAATAAATAGTAAATAATAAATAGTAAATAGTAAATAGTAGAAAATAATCTCTCGTTTTCTTTGTTGTGGATCCTTATTGTCCAACTCTCCAAAAGAATTAATTTAGAGAGGAAGTCGTGAGGGCACGCAATTAAAATAAAAACTATTGATAATGTAAAAGAATACCTGAATATATAAATTTTTATTTGCTAACAATAAGTTAAATAACGCGTGACTGTTATAAAGCGGGTTCGTCGGAGGAGCTCTATTTAAATATTCTCCCTTGTATTGGTGATCCTGTAATTGATGGTTATGGAGGTGGTAAGACTCGCCTGGTTGCCAAAATCGTCTTGTGCAATTTTTGGAATAGTTGTACCTTTCACTGTTGCTGTGGGGCAAAATGCTGTGTTTACTTATTGTCTTTATGAATTCCAATGGCTGAGTTCGACGCTGGCGAACTGGCTCTACCAGACGTAGGTGTTGCCTTGAATTGCAGTGTCAATATAGAGTGCTCCGCATCGTGCGATTTGATATTCGGCATAATTTATTACTTAAGAAAATAGACTAAAAGAAATTAGCGCGGAATCATTAGAAAATCACAGGGCAGTTAGATGCCCTATGTAACACTATCATATAAATTAGCGCTGACGCATTCCAGTGATGATCGCAATGCAAGGTACGCAAAAAGCGAAGCATACGCTTCACGCTCGCATTCTGTTGCTGTTTCTACAATTCGTTGCACTGATATCTTGAAAAGAATCGTTTCTAGCAAAAAATTTACAATAGACAAAAGTTTTTTTCGTACTCTACAACTTTAACATTTAATACTTTTATGAAAAATTAATGTTTTTTATGTTAATATCCAAAAAGAGGCCTTTTTTTAGTCAATTTAGGCGTTTTTGACCGTTTTTCACTGTGGTCTTAGAAGGAACGATGGATATGGCCCAAACAGGAACGGTTCTATTCTATAACATAATAAGCAAATTTCCAAAGTTTCAGCTCTATCCGTCAAAAATACGCGGAAAAAATCCATTAACTTGATAACATACACCCTTACATCCTTATATAAAAAAGAATTGTTCAAAATCCATTTTTATCATAATAGAAATTTGTTTTACAGCAAAATATGTGACTTTTGTAATTCAACATTTTTTTGCAATGATGAAAATGTAAGGCTCTTATCGTAGTGGTCGTGCTTAAAAATATGGCCCTGTAGCGGTCGTGCCTAAAAATAGACGTGAGACGAAAACGCGATTCAAAACGTGATCTACATACTCCGACATCCCCTTAACTCATTGTTAGATAGATTAGCACTGCACATAGATAACATTAAACTATAGTAGAAAATGGAGAAATTTTTAATACGACAGCTTATAATATGATTATGTGTAAGTACCTATTATATGCAATTTTAAAAATAGCAGAATACCGACTGTATGAATGTGACGTTATAGGCGTATTAATCGCCAATTAAAATCACTTTGATATTGCAGGAGGAAAATCTAATAAATGCGGTTTGGTTTATTTAATTATAATTATTATAATGCATAAATATAAAAAATTCTTAAGCGTTTTACTCTTCTGCTTTCACTATTTTCATGAAATAAAGAAAAATTTGATTTTTTTTTGCATGCCAATACCCAATTTAGAAGAATCACTCCTGCAATTTCTTTTTTTATTCATAGCGGGATTTTTGTGCACCTTTGAACTTATAAATTTTTCAAATAATGCTCATTCCAGTTACTACCTATACAAGATGAGCACTTTAAATATTGAAATTTATCTTATGCGTTCCATGCCTTTGTTACATAGTTAAACCCTCAACCATTTTTTGATATATTACTAAAACTTTAACATAATTAATCATTTTGTAGAATCCACAGTCTGAAGCATAGTCCTTCGGATCCTCAGTTAAATAGGCCGAATACGGCTCAACAGTCGCGCTCAATTGGTCGTAACTTTGTGGCCTCGACACCGCCGCTATCGGCACGCAACCAGCACAACGGCAACGGCGGCCGCCGACTACCTAATAAGGCGCAGATTGCGCCAAGTCCTAAGACTGAAATACGAGTTGCCCAATTGAAGCCATCGGTTCAAGAATCACAGGACAAACATGTTGAGCTTATATCGATGACTGCGGACAAACCTTACGGCCTCGATGTCGATTCATTTCTGCCGGTGAGATTTTTTATTAAAATTTCATGACGGGCCTATATTTACGTGTTTCGATATAATTAAGCGAATCCGTGATTTTAATAACGAAGAATTAGTTTTTTGGAATATATATATCTATCGCAATAAGAAATATAAAAGCTAAAGGAGGATATCCACGAGATTGGAATAAAAAGCAATATTTAGAGGGAATGTATGAAACCTTTATCCATTATTTAAAATATCAAAAAACATTTAATTTAAAAACAAATATAATTGGCCTTCTTACTTGGAGGGAAAATTAATGAAAATTAGAATAAATGTTATAGTGTCTTTCTACACTTATATCTATTTTTACTTCCATGTATTATATATTAAGCATAGGGAACAATCAATTATTATTTCTTTAACAACTAGGAAAAATGTTATTATAATGAAAAATGCTATTTATTTAACACATACCTTTTCTCAAAGAAGTTTTTCTGATAATAGTTGTTTAGAAATTTTCACAAATATATTGACAAATAAACATAGGTAATTTTAAAAGGGTACATAAAACTGAAGTTTATTTCTATAGTTATGATCACACTTGGTACACAGATGGATGAGTGAAAAATCATGAATTGCCTTTTATCTAAAAATTACGAACTTAAGTTAGCTCTATTTCGAATATCGACTTTAATTTTAAACATTCGTATGCCAATTATAACATTTGTATGGAGTTACCTTAAATGTTCTGCATGTATGTAGAAATTAACTCTAATTTAATTCAAACTTTATTTGTTAAAACGCAGTGAGAAAAATATTTAAAAATTTGATCTCTGACTCTTCATCGTTCATAAATGCGTATTTAGGTAGTTTAAAACAAAAAGAAAATTCAAATCAAGTAGCAATCCAAACATTGTCAATAATCGTTTTTTTGATCAAATGAATAAGGTAAATCTTATAACAATATATTCTGCACAGAAAAATTATTCTGGACAAACGTCGCTGGAATATACACAAATAGGAGTGCTTGCCGAAATGTCGGAGGCTGAAGTACTAAACACAATGATGCGTGGCCACGAGTCAATGATGGCCGTACTTACAAGTAGGCATCGCTCACTTCAGATTATTTACTCGTTGTGGCACAACAAAGACATGAAGGTATGCATTTTGTTTATTAATTTACTAACACATATCTGGAAGCCTAATGTTGGAGGCAAATAGAAAATAATATTGAATTATATCAACTTTTAAATGTTCGATTTGATAAAGATACAATTAATATTTATTATTTTTACATATACAGTATTAATATAATAGATTTATCGTGCATTCTAATAAATTATGTATCATTTATAATTATTTTTCTTCATAATGCAATGTACCATTAATTTTCCAGGTATAAGTTGTAGAATGTATAATTATTTTAAATGCATGTTTGAGACCTGCGGTGTGTCGGTTGGCAGAGCTGCAACGTAAATAAAAAACAGAAAAAAGTGCACGTTTCTATAAATTTCTATAAATGCAGAGTTATTCAAATACAATGTGGATTGCTGTAGCACTATTGGTATATATTGTAGAAAATAACTTAAGGAAGTTCCCCTAAGGGCTCGGGCAGCCAAAAGAATGAGTAATAAGGAAATAAAAATAAGGAGGAATAAGGATGAATAATGGTTCCTACAGGCATAAAGAAAAAGAACAGGAACAGGAACTGATATAAGAATAATATTAGTTGGTACATCTATATATATATGAAGAACAAGGCTCTTATTCTTTGTATCTGTTCCTGTCCTTCATATATATATAGATATACCAACTAATATTATTCTTATCTGTTCCGTTGTTGCTGTTCATTTTCTTTTTGCCTGTAGGGGCCTTAAAGCTTGTTTAGTGTAATGATCTATATACAAGAAAAAATGTAATCAATTTTTTGTATTTTTATACGACATTTTCAACCTTTTCTATTAGGTTGTGTTAAATATAATTGTTTATTAGTTATATTTTATATTTATTTTTAATTGTTATATTATTAACATATTATATTTTATAAAGATTAAACAGATAATTTTCGACATCAAAAAAATTGATTTTTTATTACTGATACAACAAGCAAATGCTTTCTTATTATACTTACCATGGAAATTAGAGCAAAGCAAAAGGTGACTGAATAGGCGTTGGAATTTACGATCTATTAATAAAAGAAGAAGGTACTTGGGTCCTTTACAACACTTTTTAATGAATAACAGCCATTTTTGTGCAATGCAAAAAATAAATCGGCATCTTCTTTTAATTCATTAAAAAGGATTATAAAGGGCCCAAGTACCTTCTTCTTTTATTAACAGGTCGTACATTTCAACGCCTATTCAACCACCTTTTGTTTTGCTCTAATTGCTACAGTACGTACAATAAGGAAGCATTTGTTTGTTGTATCAGTAATAAAAAATCTAAATATAATTTAATTTCCTCGTCCATTTTTTTATGTCAAAAATGATCTGTTTATTCTATATAAAATATAATCTATTCATAATATAACAATTATAAATAAATATAAAGTATAACTAATAATAAACAATTATATTTAATACAACCTGATAGAGAAGGTTGAAAATGTCGTATTAAAATACCATAACTTGATTATATTTTTTCTTGTGTATAGGTTATTACACTAAACAAGCTGTATTACACCTTATTCGTTATTCCCCATTCTTTTGGCTGTTCAAGCCGTAAATTGTAGCAGGCGAAACGAAAGCTACTTTCGCAAGGTGCGTCGATACCAAGTCTGATTTTCACCTGCACGAGTCAAACGCAAGCAAGCAGTAGCTATTTTGACTAATGTTGTCAATGGATAGAACTCCCTTAAATTAAACGTGTTGAATTGTTAAGAATTACAGAGGAATATCATGAGAAAATAGTAAAGAATTAATTCATATTATGAAAATACAATGTGTTACTGAAAATTTCTGTTGAATAACTTAGTAATCTTATTCATACAAACTGGTTTTTTTTTTAACTTTTTAATTTTATATTAATTTTTTTTCTACTATATAAACAAAAAGCAAATATGATTCTTACACAATTTATTAATACAATATTTAATTTTTTTCTGGTTTCAGTCGGCAATTGATTCGGCAGTAGCGATGAACGATCTTTCGGTTATTGTTGACCTTTTAGGAGTTCTCACTCTTAAACCGTAAGTAATTTTTCTAAAAGCTTGCTTAAATAGTTAAAGTTTATTAAAAATAAAGATATTTAGGATATTATAACTTAATGTTTTTAGGAACATATGGAACCTGGATCTTTGTAATTCCTTACTCGCTCCAATTGGCGACCTTCTGCAAAGCAAGTACGAAATGTAAGTAATCTCATTACTTATACAATTATTGTACAGTAGTGTAATCTTTTACTTACCAATTTTGGTAACTTCCAAGTACTTTGGTAATATATTGGTATTGCAATATGCTATTTGAATTATACTCATAAATTGAATTAAGAAAAATACTTATAATAATTATAAACGTTGAATGAAATCGTTTATATGTAAAATATTCTTGAATACGATGAATCATTACATAAATACACAGAGAAAAATATTCTAGTCCAATACTTAAGTATATTCTCCAATAATGGAGAATATTACCATATTGTTCAGTAATACGATCACAGACTGTAATTATTGTAAATTTTTGTAGATACCTTCGAAATTTTTCAATCCTAGTATAGTAATTTTTATAATTTAGAAATTAAAGCGTTAAAATTTTGATATGATACATTTTGGTAACGTGAAGTAACTTAGGCTACGTTTTGTATTATAATATATCATAAATTATGAAAAAAATGAACCAGGGACTACTTTATATACGCGTACCGTAGTAATATAGGGGAACAAAGTCGTGCCGTGATCGGCCGGCGGAGCACTCATACAATTGCGCGCTGCAGCGTGGGGAACCTAAACATTCGTCGCCGAGGATATAAGTATAGGAGCGTGAAACCCGCTGTCGAGCTAACTCTTTTCAAGTAAAAAGTTTTTTACGCTATATTTTGAATGTTCCTTGGCGAATATTCTTAATGACTGTTTCGTTTTGAAAATATTATTTTATTTGTGGACATTTTTTAAAATGCCTAAAACAAATTTGTCAAACTAAAAATATTCGTTCACAATCTTTTGAGTGGTTGTGTAAAAGAGCAATAATAACACCTAGGAACACGTCAACATTTGAAATAAATAATATTATTTTAGAAAAGTTAGAAGGAGAATTTAATGAATATAGATCTATTATTACAGTTTTAAACACTGACCCCGCAGTGCATTATCCACCTGAATTTTTAAATTCTCTTGACCCAGCAGGATTGCCTTCGCACCGACTTTGCCTCAAAGTAGGAGCTCCTATTATTCTATTAAGAAATCTTAATCCCCTTAATTTATGCAATGGCACCAGGTTACAAATCCAAATTATGCGAAATCATATTATAGAAACTATTATTCTCACAGGCCCTTCAAAAGGTGAAATAGCACTAATTCCTCGCATTCCCTATGATCCCTACTAACTTACCCTTCAAATTCAAAAGACTACAATTTCCTGTCAAACCTTTCGCTATTACAATTAAAAAGTCACACAATTAAAGTGTCAAACGTTCAAATACGTAGGAATTGATTTATGATCAGATTGTTTTTCCCATGGTCAATTATATGTGAGTTACCAGTCTCTCAAGGACGGGTAACTCTGAAAATCAGTTTATTTTATTACCAGAAAATAAAAACGCAACAAAGAATGTCATATTCTTAGACATTCAAGAGATCTATAATTTTTTAGAAAAACATTTTTAAACAGTATATTACATCTTTGTGTTATAGTGCGGGCGAAGCCGCGACGGAGGATACTAGTATATTATAGCTTCAGGTACATACAGAGAATTATTCAGGAATTCATATTTTATACATATCATATACATTGCATTAAATTTTATATTGAAAAATTTTAATCTTATATGCAAAATAAATTTTTACCTTACCGGGATTTGACCTCAAGACCTTCGGCGTGAGAGCTAAAGGAAGCGTAACCATGGCGCCACGCGCGACATGGCAAGCAAAACCCTAATTTTCTATTTGAATTACAACTCGGTCACACCTCATGTAAAGAACTATTTATGCTGCCTCAAACGTTAACTTATGTCCAACAATTACTTATAAAATCATTACCTTCTAACGGCCGGGATGTCGCCAATTGGCGTCATGTAATAAAACTAGTTTTTTGTGTGTTGACGTGTTGAACACGATTCTGTTGTCCACTTCGATCTAAGATCCTTCATATTTAGCACAGTAAAAAATTAGGGTAAAAAACGGCTAAAATGGGACACAATTTTGTTTTTGCAATACATCAGATAGATAAATAATTTTCGACGTATTTTTTTTTAGAATTACCTTGAAATGGTCTCTGGGTAACCTTGGGGGTTAAGCCAACCCTGGAAGATGAATCACTAACCCCAAAAACATATTCATATCCTACTAAATTCTGATTATACTATTTAGATTGAATGTTGCCCTAATTCACGAAATACAAAACTCCCTACATATAATCCTATACATTATCACTAGCCAGAGTTGGCCCAAAAATTGATAAGATGACCAATTTATCATCTATCCATTTTTGATTATAATAAGTACCACAATATTTCTTAGCAACATTCAAAACATTTAAGAAAACTTTTTTGACGATTTGAAAATTTTGACTTTCTTTTACGTGATTCAATTCAATTTACAACCCTTAGCAAGGGGTG
>UELU01075495.1:0-13218 GCA_900490025.1 Megastigmus dorsalis | reverse complement strand
CATTAAAAAAAATAATATTATGTATTGTAAAATCTTATCAGGGCTTATCAAATAGTTCCTCTCATGCAGAAAATGAGCAGTGATATACAAAGAATCTCTGACCATGACCTTTGTCTCATTCAGATGAGTCTGTACTCAACCAGATTTTCTATACCAACTAAAGATATATACTTAGTGCAACGTAGCCGATACTCGAGAAGAGCGATTAGAAAGGAAAGTCTTTTAGTCGTTATGTCGGGACTACTGACGCAAGAACAAAAAAACTTTCGAGTGTCAAAGAATTTCTCCGTAAATGTCGGAATTCGGTCGAAATTCCATTATAAAAAACATTAAACTTTTATACATTACATTGCATATTAATAAAATATTTAAATAATTATATTTTGTTTCAATTTATTAGTTTTGATTGAACATTATTTAAAATATTGAACTAAATTCAATGTATTGAATGTTCAAAATTATATTGAAAATTAAACAAAAAAAAATTGCAAAACGGTAAATGTCGAAAACTATACTCGACCGGTTCTATATTAACCCTTCTTAAGGGATACAGGAACCGGTATCCTTACCCTAAATTAATTTGAATTCTGCCAGAAACGATCACATTTAGTTTAAGTTATATTAAATTATATAAATATATTGAAATATATTGAAGAATATTCAAGCACAACAGCATGTAAAAGATATTAGAAACAAATACTCATAAATAATATGGTCAGCTTCTAATGTCAAGGACTGAAGTTCACAGTAAAAAATATATGCCGACTCCTTTAAAATATTGCGCCTCGATATACAACTTTGCGAAATATATTCTATTTTAGCGTTATAATTTAAGAAGAAAGCAGCTGATTGCCGGGCCGATCGAAAGTCCTGAAATTCTCAAGTTTCAGCTGAAAATGACAATTTATTCCTACCGCAAAAAACCGCATAATTTAAGCACATTGGATTTACTCGATATACAGATCGGCATATACAAAGTAGCGCACGAATGCACGAACACACATGCACATACAGGCAGCTGCAAAGATTCTGACGCAATCGAAACACGGTCTGAGTCACGTGCGGTCACACACCGTGTAGTTTACACAGCAGCAGAAAGCGGTAAAGAGGCAGTCTCGGAGCGTTCTGCCCAGTCATATTTGCGGTCGCTGACACCGCCACAGGCCGCCGCCACCGCGCCGAGCGCGTGTGTGCGCGCGCCGCGATCTCGATCGCGATCTCACGCGGCCGGCGCACAGCCGATTTATAACATTGTAGCCGAGCGATCACCTCGAATCATTAAGATCAAGGACAAGCTCTCTCGGGCCTCTCTTGTGCAGTACATATATATCTATATGTCTATACAGACACAGTTGATCTCTCCCGCGCGCGAGAGTCGTTAACGAGAGTGTGCGCCGTCGCGGCCACTGTATATAGGAAGAACGAGAAGGAAAGAGCCGCGTGGTGCAGAGAGACCGAAGAGCTCGGAGGAGAGAGAAGGCCCATAGCCTGCTATATTTAGAAGCCTGGCCGCGTGCACACCGCATCGAACCTCGCCGATACTTTCCCTTCGCTCGAAAGGCGACGCGCGACGCGGGGCCAATTATTATTTCACCCAGTCCGATGTGCGCAGCGAACTCTAAATCGACTCTTATTGAGGGCTCATCATAGCCATTTGACGCACCAATTTTGCTCACTACATGCTTGGCCAATGCGTCTATACTCATCTATTTGTAGATGCCAAAGTCCCTCGATCGATTTAAACGAAGAGTATATTTTACGCTATTTAACTGAGCAAATGACCGCAGACCGAAATGACCACGGACAATTTTTATTTCAACTCTGCGTTGTATCCGCAGCCCATTGCATGCGTGTGCGCAATCGAACGCTAGCGAACGCATACGAGAGTATATACAAAAAAAAGTGAACTAATCTATAGTATCCAACCTTTCCACTAGCTTGTGCAGCGATAGCGAGTCTTGTGCAACCGTACAAAACCACATAGTTTAGTATTGGACGTTTTTTGCTTTTGCATCTTTATGCTCGTAATACAGTAACTATATAGCTGGCGTTAATTGATATATATTTAGAGCGATTGCAGTGATAACATACTGTTTAGAAGTTATAATTCCTTAATTTGTGTAGAAGGATAAGTTTCAATCAATGCATATATAGCTAAAGAAGGAAACGCATAATGTAATCGATAATACTTTTTAAGATGGGATAAATTTGGATAAATTATATAATTTCCTTATAATAAAATGTTAGCCGGAAAAAGTAGAGCCAAGATAAAATCTATGCGAACAATAAAACAATTAGCGATTAGTTAAAATTACAATAGTTTATGGTGTATTTTCATTTAGTATTCGCGTTATATTAGTTAACGGTTTGAGTTTAAATCGATGTTCGTAAATTATTTCAAACCTTTATTTGTTATTCTTTTGTAGAGACAAGAATCTATTGTTATTAAACACAAATATTTGTCTGTTGAAGTAAAATCATTGTTAACGATTAACGCATCTTGTTTTAAGATACCGCAATCTAATGTAGCATAAATTCAACGTTATATTATCACAGATTAGATGTACACTATTGATTTCTTCAAGCTAACCTTCAAACTTTTTCAGCTTTTATACTATCATGCATAAAATATAATTTATTTAGTAAAGAAACGGTGCAGTTTACTTTGGTAAACTGATGATCGCGAGATGACGAAATCATAACAAAAAACTGAAATTATTACGTGCTTACATATTTACTTTTTCTTTATAATGAAATACAATATAACAGATGAAACTATTAAGTTCCATTTCTTTTAAGATAAATGATAGGAAGTTTATACTTTGATAAGATATTGCGGCAATTCTCTAGACTCACTGAATATTTACAGTCTTAGTAAATCATGTTTTCTTTACAGATTGTACTAGCCATAATATTCGACATACTCGCTGTTATATAATACTCGATGAAAAAATTTAAATTGGTTCATATTTATTTTTATTCCATTCCTAATATTCTCTATCCATTTAATTAGAAATAATTTAAGAAAAAATAATTTTTATTTGTATTTTGATATATTCTCCGAAATATATGTCTTCATATGCAAACAATTAAAATGTATAGTTAGTCTAAATAAAATATATAATATTTAGGAATTCAAATATGAATTTACGTAAATTTTAATCTTTAACTAGGAATCCAGTCTGTGTAATTTATGTTGCAGCAGTTACTATTTAAAATATTTATGTTTAATATACTATCAGTGTGATATTGTAATTAGAACTTGAGTAAGCTATAAATAATATTTAACGATTATACTTATGCGTGCTTGGATTATGCAAGTTTTTATAGAATTAATAAGATCAAGGTCGAAAAAAAGTAGCTACAATAAATTATCATCTTAATCGCAATAAATATATTTTTCTGAAAAAAAGTACGTCCTTATTACGCTGTATGGCTGTACCGCCGGTCAAAATATGCACTATCAGTCCATCGGTAGAAGTAATTAGCATTTCAAAACATGATTCCAGGGCTCAAAATAAGAATATCAAACGGATGTGCGTGTTAAGGGAATGTGCTATGGCCGGAAAGATACCCACCTTACCGATATTTGCATTTAATCAAATGTATACAGATAGAGATTAAATTGTGGAAAAAAACTATGTTTCAGCACCTCGGTAATAATGTAAGCATTATGTGATTTCAGTTTCATGAAACTTTATCCATAATACATATAGAGTTTTTGTCTTCGAAAATTGCATACACGAAAAAACGACAGAATTTGATGAAACTATGGAATCACACAATTTTTACATCATTAACGAGGCGTTGGCAGTTTTTTTTTTTTTTTTTTTCAAAAATTTATTTCTATGTTTATATATTTCGTTCAATGCAAAAATCGGTAAGGTAAGAAAGAAGTATACTTCGAAAAAATTGACGGAGTTATATAATAGTACAAGACTATAAAATATAACGAAAGAGTCATTGCCGTGTAGCCGCTAAAATTAAAATAACCTCAGTGTAAAAGAGTTTGTCACAGCTATAATATTTGTTGTATAGTTCGACAAAGATAAAAGAGGGAGAGAAGAAGAAGTACTTAACTCTGTCTCTCTCTCTCTCTCTCTCTCTCTCTCTCTCTCTCTCTCTCTCTCACTCTCTGAAGAGGGAAACGAAAGTCATCGAGCTCTCTTTTACCTCTTCAGGACCTTGGGACAATACAGTATAGAGTCTGCTGCAGGCCAAGTTGAAAGAGCCAAGGACGTTCATTATCGGCCAGTAAACGCGCAGCACGTGTGCAGCGCGCGATCGGCACACAGACACATGTACAATATCCACGCTCTCTCTCTCTCTCACTCTCTTTCCTTTCCTCATTTCTCTCTCATACACACGGGCAGGCGCGCACGCTGCCTCCATGCGCTGCGCTGCTTTCGTTCCAAAACTTACAGTCGGTATGAGGCATAGCATGCACGACGTTCGCCTGTGCAGGACAGACTTATGTAAGCACGATCCACGCTGCGGGAATCCGCCTGTTTCATTCACACGGCTTTTGGAGCATCAGCGCAGATTTCGGAAGCGCATAGAGCTACTGCAGTGGTTGTCCATCGTCGGAGAGCAGGGAGAATCCAGCCTCAAACGTCCGACGAGCCGTAGCCTTGCTATAACATATTCTCGGCACATTGAGCAAAGTTGAGGACGCGTGTGCGGTTGTGTGGCTGCGCGCAGTAGAGATTCTGAGCTGCGGCGTTGACGGTTCATATGCAGCAACTGTGCAGCAGAGAGATATAACCGGCGACGGCCTTCGCCGGCCTCGGAATACATTGTAATGTAAACCGTTGCGTCGCGCGTACTGAAATTGCCTACTTTAAGCCGTGAGCATAAATTAAGCTGTGTGCTTCAAGCTATATGTATATATATATATACGCAGAGCCGAGAGCGAAACATATATAAGCGCCGCCGTCTCGATATACATGTGATGGGAGCGCACGGCGGCATATTGCATCAGAAAGCGCCGCCGCGACTGTTACATGCCCACCGGAAATTATACTCTGCCGCACCTTTATATATATACAGATGTACAACTATATACACGGATTTATAACTATATAGCCGACTGCTTCGTTGTTGCCGCTGTTGCTGCGGCGTTTGTGTCTTTTTGAACGGACTGGACTGCGGGAATCTGTCTCGATTGATGTACAATTACTCGCACTATTGTACGATTGTACGACCATTATTATCGACAACAATAATTGCAGTTAATAGCTGTTTAATTAAACTTTAAGCTGCTCGCGATCGATCTATATAGACTAGCCAAGCACAATGGAATGCTATTCGAAGAAATTGTATACGTATATATACACACAATCGCGCGCCGCGATGGCTTTTGAAATAGAGTCGCTAGAATGCAAGCTGCGCGGAAGATATAACGGTAGGTGTATGTATATAGCAAATGAGAAAAATGACTATTAGCCGGTGCGGAGATTGTTAAACAAAAGTGTGAAAATTTAACCGGACAATGGAGTCATAAGTCGGCTGAATTATGCAGTATATGCTGCTTAATAGAGAGGATTAATCCTTAGAACGCGCAATTTGAGACAGGAACAATGCGCGTTGGGAGCAAAATTGCAATACGTAAATGCATATGTTGAGGCGGGTGCGGGGAGGAGGAGGAGAAAAGAGCATCATGAGCGCCAGTCGCGCAGGATTTAGAACACGCGCAATTGCCTTTGACAGTTTGACCTCCGCGAGCGTTGAGCGACAACGACGATGACGATGACGGTGATAAGTCGAGCTTGAGTGGGTTAAGTATCGTTTTGATTTTGGACTTTGCGCGCGCGCGGAAGTCTCCATTGAGCGTCGGGAGCGAGCAAGACGTGATTTCAGACCGGATTGCCGTTTGCCGATGTATTTTTGTGCGAGCTCACCCGGCAGTGGCGGCAGCGCGACGTCAACCGTCGTCATATCGCTGATGCATGCAGCGGCACAATATCTAGCCGTTAAATTCGCTGCCGGGCTCGAATCCTGTGGCCGTGACGCCGCTGACGAGGTAAGAAAGGGCTAAAAATTATGTCATTCCGCTCTAGTCAAGTGGCGTTTGTGCTGCGGAAAACTGGCGGCTCTAATACACGTCATCGCTCGGATTATACCGATCGTAATCGCCTGAGCAAATACGACGATCGGGAATAATTTGCGCCGATTTTTTCTTTTTTTTTTCATCGCAGCAATTTCCAGCGCCTATATCACGTGCCGCTCATGTCTTGTGTAATTGTATATGCGACATAAGCGCGCGCACACTTCGACGCATAATTATTGCTAAATTATTTTTTTTTCTTCGAACAAAGTGCGATAGTGCGATAGTATCTTTTTAGAGAATTTTCGCAACTTACAGCGCAGCGATTAAAAAAAATAAATTCGCATTTACGTATATATGAGCTGTAAATTGAAAGTGTCGGTTAAAAGCATATCATTTGCATCGGTAAGAGCCGTCGCCGCGCGACGTATATAATTGAATCTATATTATAAACGCGCGTTAGTTTAAGTCAATATTTCGTGTAAATGAGGAAGAATATTATACGCCGTGAAGTATACTGCACCTTTATGCCGATCCTAGGATGATAATGGTTATAATAAGTCGAAAAATTCGTCGAAAATGTGTGCAGTGCCGCAATCGAGCGTATACAAACAAGACCTTCTTGCATTAGATCAATAATAGTCGCCCCGCGAGGCAGCACAGCACACATCGTATATATATATATAATAATAGTAATTCCTCGCAGTCGAGCTTGTATTATAGCGGCGCGCGCGGCGCATTGGCATTTATCAAAGTTCATATACCCGCGTCTCATGTTTACGCAAGTGTCGCGCGACAGGTATGCGTGAGTCCGCGCCTCTACAAGCGTGTGGGTGTACGTATGATAAATGCACTTCCTCGATATATAATGGCTCGAGCGCGCGATCGCTGCATCCATGCGGCAGTTCGTGCATGTACCGCACAATGGCAGCAGCGAGCGCAGGAATATCGCCATTGAGAATGACTCGGAAAAGGATAAAAGTCAACGGGAATATTGGGTGTGTTGAGTTCCTGCACGTGCCGCCCGCATGTCTCGAGGATGCAAATCGCGAGGGCCGCCGCGATGGCAAATATATGTGATGCTCTATGCGCGATGGTCTTTGCGCGAGCGAAGAGAGAAGCCCCGCGCGTGACTTTTTACTAGTTTACGCGAGGCTTATATACTGGACGTCGGGCAGACATGTCAATGAACGATTTGAGGCGGCCTCGCCTCGCGATGCCGTTACTGCGCCAACTCTCTCTCTCTCTCTCTCTTTCTCTCTTTCTCTCTCACTCTCTGTATATAGCGCTTCTTTTCGCTTACTGTTCAGTTTAAAACAGTTTAAGGCGAATGAATTGCTGCGCGCGTAGTTGCTACGCGTCGCCACCAAGAGTATGGACGGGACTGACAGCCGAGTAATGAAAGGCAATCGAGAAAGATCAGTCGATATAATTGGCGTTTTATAACAATAAACGATTTCGAGATCAATTAACTTTGTTTAGTCACCCAAGATTCCTCGGAGGACATGTGCTTTTATATCAGATTGTCGCCTGATCAATTCGTGCGGCGTGTGCTGGAATAATCTCGCTTACTCATATACACATACACACTCGTGGAATCACTGTGGCATCGAATGAAAATTCAGAATCTATTCCGCGCGATCCAAGTTTATTTCGAGCAGGCGCCTCAAGCACGTTTACTTTCTATTTTCGAGTTTCGCAATATTCATGAATGTATGGCTAACCCAAGACAATAGAGACCTTCGATAGCACGATTCGCAATTTATATACATATAGCAACAACTATTTCGACCAATTCATGAATGCACTAGTCAGCTGTTTACTATATTATAAGTAGAATACTACAGTTTATTTTAGCGCTTGCCTAAGAATCTTGCTAATTACGTTTAAGTGCATATTATTGGAATTGAAAAAATTATTTTGTAAATTTTAATTTTAATTTTAGAATCGAATGTCATTAAATGGTGTCAATTTCTGACATGCATATGTTAAAAAACATTCAATGTCGTTTGTAGTAATAAATATTGTGTAGGATGGGTGACTTGTATTTCATATAAGTTTTATGAAACAATTTTAGTCTAACGAATATTTGTTGCCTAAAAAACAAAAGTGAATTTCAAGGAAAAAAATAAATAATTGTTTGTGAACGATATTGATAATCGCAATATTTTGCAACGCTGGAGGCGTGAAAATTAAGTTTATGTGTTTATTTTGTGAAATTGGTGCCTGCAGTTTTACAGTTACGTAATCAATAAATCAATAATGATTTTTTAGCAAAAATAACTTTGGAAGTTAGCAGTTGAAGGCTTAAAAAACTACAATTTTTTAATCTTGAATGTCGATCTATTTAGTAAATTTAAAAAAAAATAAATCTTATCGTAAAAAGGTAGTAGAAAATCAGCAAAATACGACTGTTTACTATTTTAATTCCTTTTAATTATACTTTATAAAAAAATTGTACATAAGAAGTATTTTATTACTGTTATTACGAAAGTGCTTCGTAAGATTCTCAACAACTTTGTTGGATTAAAAAATTCGCTTAAGTCGAATATTACGTTTTGAGGCTTGCGACAATAACACTCATAACGTAAGTTTATCATCATTCAAAATAATACTTTTAAATTTCTAAGAAACTTAAAGTATTTTCTTTGACTGCACATGTATTCTGCAATTCTTCAAATTACAAATGCTATTTACGTCTGGGCGTCGTTAAACCTTTATTCCACGTGCAATAGACAAATAAATAAAACGCAATAAAAACCAGATAAAAATCTAAATTTCTATAATAATTTACATTAACTGTATCTTATGAAATTTACAAGGAGTCACACAAGCACGTAGAGTCTTTTGACAGATCAATAAATCGACAAAAAGCGAGGCTGAAAACGACTTGATTAAATCCGGTTGAATTAAAAGGGACGCAGATGGTAAAGACAACCAGTGCGATTCGTTGATTCATTCGCGCGCGCAGCAAAAACGGCGAGAGCGAGACAGAAACGCATGCGAAGCAAAATGAATGGAGACGGTGCGAGGAAAAAAAGGGGGAGAAAGGAAGAGAACGCGCAAGCGCTTGGAACGACGCACAAGGCGCGGAAATTTCCATTGGGTGTTACGAATTTTTTGCGCTATGCCTTCAAACGTTAAGCCATTAAAACGGCTACCTTGAAACTCGCGCAAATTGTTTCATTGTCGTGAGATCGACTAAACCGGCATAAAAGTTTCACTTTAAAAATACTTTATTGCTAAATCCTAGCTACTGATACTATTCAAATAACTTAGTTGTGGTTTGATAACAGTTACAATAGGTTGCGCAAGCGCTTTGTTGCAGCTTCACGAAAACCCAATGATTACAGTTTGATTTTTCTTGCAAGAAAATTGTTTCTTAAACGTTTAGAGAGAAGCTTTACATTTATACGCATATATTCCACTCGTGTAATCGGTTAACTTTCTAAATCTCTTTTCTCTCACTTTATACACAGCAGTTCCGAATTGTATATAGCAACATATTATAGGGTGTGTTGACATTTATTCGTTGCGTCACAACGCGTGCGTCATTCTTTGCGGTTTAACACCAAAAGTATATTGAACAGTATAACCGCACGCTCGATTCGCAAAAATTTTAAGACTATCCTTTTTTTTTTTGTTAATAAATGCACGAAAAATACTCGAGAATATATAAGGTCTGTATTTTATTTTGAAATCTGAGCACGTGTACAGTTCGTGCAGATCAAACTTTCCGCTTTGTTAATTGCGAGAAGTACTATAAGTTCGATATAGCTACTCAAAATACTATACGAAGAGGTTTTTTTCTATAGAAATAAAACATAATTAGTTTTATTGTATTTCTACGTACACGTCTATTAAATGGAGTACAAAATCACTATTTTAAAAATACTATTAAGTATAGAAAGTTATGCTTCCAAGTGCATGTTATTTTCCACGATTCGTTTTAAATACAGATATAGCACTACAGCGTTGTTATTTATATATGTAATATTGAACTAACATTCCACTGCATATTTTAAGAAAATGATTTAACAGTTCGTTCGTGAATTACGTAATTCAAATGCTTTTTTTTATACATGTACACTCGAGTTTTAAATCCGAGTTAAAAATAAAACTGTTAACAACCGTAACACTGATATTATTAATAAAATTTTGTTAGTTTTTCTAAATGGAGTATATTAGCGCAAAAAGTAAAACTTATGGAAAAGCTTATTATTTTTAATTTTATGTAAATTCATATATATACAGTCTGTAACTGATTAATCAAACTATCAGAGACTAAAGAGGAAATAGAGAAAAAGACATTGGCGCTAGCAGCTGAGCTGCTAAACCCGGCGCTGACCTGCATAGCGACCATTGCCACGCTGCACGCGTTTTTCAATCCAAGTCCCTCACCGAATCTATATATCTTTGATGGATTCACGCACACACGCACACACACACACACGCTCACAAGTTTTTCCACGATCCACACTTATGCAGTAATGTTGGGCGAAAAAAAAATAATGGGTATCCGAGCGCACGCCTTCGCAATCGGAAAATTTGAATTTCAAAAATATGCTGCAGCTAACACACATACACACCGCTCCGGGCTTCGTGTGCTTTATATGTGAGAGCATTGCACCAAGCGCGTGTATAAGCGATAGGCCATGGCAAGAGCCGAGCATTGAATGCTACGAGTGGCCACCAAACCAGACGCGCCACAGCGAGAAAATCCGCTAGTTTTTATGTGCGTTCAGTTTGGATAGATAGCGTTATCGAAAAATATATTTTTTCCTATATATATCTATGCATTGCGTCGAAACTTCAGCTGGAGCATATAGCTCGTGAGTTCGATAGAACTTATATATATATATACTGGCAAAGTGGCATTCCTCGATTTCATTTCGAGTGTTGCACGCGCAGTGTTACTTGTAAAGTGATTTTATCTGGAATGCGGATTGTGTTATACACACGACGGTACTAAATCCCCAAGGATTTTCTATACTTAATTCTATCCTTTTTTTGTTTCAATATTTGTAAGTTAATTGCTCAAATTATGAATGCACATAAGCTATTTCAATTAAAATTAAGCATTTCGTTTAATTTTAAGTGTATTTTCGACTGGTTAATTCGTCTTTATACGCAGGAGAATTAAGAATGCAAAGGTATATTCCAGTATGTGTAATAGGAGGATCAGACTCGTCTAGATTATAATCTTTTGATATTTCCGGCTTATAACATTAGGACGATTTAATCAGTCAGTCTAATCTATTAAATCGCGATTCTTATCTAATGACGATATTGCAGAATTTGTGCAAAAATACTGGGCTGACGCAGAGGTGCAGTGTAAACTTTCAATATCGTGAGAATGAGTGTGATGTCATTTTGTGCTAGTGTACTTTATGGCCTGCGGAAACCTTTTACTGGCAAAAACATTGTGGACTTCCACAGTAAAATTATCGGCTAGTTATCTAGTCGGAAATACATATTTGATATTTTCCTGTACTTGAACGTTTAACAATTTTACTTAATAAATCCTCATAAATTACTAATCAATGCTACGGTTGAATTTAATGAATAAGGGAAACTGAATTGAGTAGTAAAAATAAGTGCTAGTATGTACATGAAAATATTAAAAAGTCAAGAAAGATTAAATTGCTGAAAAGCCATTCAAATTTTTTAGAAACTTTCCTATAAGATACGTGGCATTGAACATATTTAGTAATGCGAATGAAATAAATGGTAACGAGTTGAAGTAGTTAAGGGTAGATTTTACAGTGCTACATTTGATTCGTAATGCTGATGATGCATCATACATGGATACATGGATTCTCACATTTCAAAATCGATATTTCTGCCGACCAGCTTAACATCAAGCAAAACTTGAGCGCATTAAAAAAGTATTTAATAATAATAAAGATTGACAACTGCAGCGATCAAGTTTATCGAAAAAATCGGAAAAATAAAGCAAAAAATTAGCCTTACCTTAAAGTTGCCCCCATGTACGGGAATGGTATCCTCGCTCATTTTATGCGACATTCTGTGTAGCGCTGTATAACAAGAAGTTGGAAGGCAGATGTTCGGTCTGGGCGTCTTGCAGATGTAGTGGTACTGGAATGGCTAAAAACTATCGCACCGGTCCACCGCTGCTTAGGACTACACTCGATGATATTGCCAGCTCCTCAGCGGCAGTACAGTAGTTCTGCTTGGTCCGCGCTATTATCTCTTTCTTTTCTTCCTTCGCTCCCTCTCTACCGCTTTCTCGTTCCTTCTCTCTCTCTCTCTCTCTCTCTCTCTCTCTCTCTCTCTCTCCCTGTTATCCCTCCGACACGTATACACACGTACACGCACACAGCAGCACCCTGTGTCTGATTACTTGCTCTGAATCCCCCCTATTTTTTCGACACGCGCCTCTGTTGCCTCTCCTCGGCGTTCCCCTAAGTGTATACCTCTGCGCTCGTGTGTGTGTGTTTGTGTGTGAGACCGCTCGTGGATTCGTGCGTGAATGGTCAATGTACACGCACACACGCGCGACAACATGCGCGCTTCCAAATCAATATATATATAAACGTATATATATGACTGTACGTACACGTAGAAGCGTGGGTGAATGCTTGTGAGCTTAGTGTGTGACTGAAACTCGTCTACAGTCTGAAATATATACGAAAATGTATAATTTGTATATATATATATATATATGTATGTATATATTAACATATACATGTATGTATTTATGTGTATATATTTTTCTCTCTTACTCTGACGTCTCCGCCGGCGTTCTAGTAGCTAAAAAGGAACTTGTAGATCGCCGTTTGCGCACTGCGCAGTACAGAACTCGCTCACTCCGTCGAAATCGAAGCACGCGAACGTATAAGGAAGATGTGTGGTATTTGCGATTACCTCGCTCCCGTATTACGAGTAAGTATACTGAGAAACGAGAGGAAATGAGAAAGAGTTTCGAAGGCGACTGCAACCCAGCCGTGAGCCGCTCATGCGCCAGTCCCCGACGAAGAATGAAAACCGCGAGCGAGCAACGTGGGAGGAAGAGCGAGTCGCCGCCGCCGTCGCCGCCGAGGAGCGGTGGCGGTTCACCAGGCAACTCGGCACCCCCCACCATCCTTCCCCGCTGTCCCCTAGTCACCCTTTCCCGTGAGCAGCTGCCCCCCCAACCCTCCCCGCTCCCC
>UELU01075492.1:0-14869 GCA_900490025.1 Megastigmus dorsalis | reverse complement strand
TTTAATAAAGTAAAAAGTAATAAAATCTGTACCAGTGAAAAAGAAAAAGGAATTTTAATTAAGCTACTATGACGTATTTATTCAATTTTATCAATATTGAAACTGAATCCTGCACTCCTTTAGAATCAGATGTTTAATTAATAAACTGTTAAATGGCAATCATACTAAATATTAGGAGATGCAGTAGCTATAAGCCAGATTCTTCTTTCGTTTATATTTTTTCTATTTACAATAAAAATGAATATTTGGACTTAAGCGGTATAGTGCTCGACATAATAAAACGTCCTGTGCAAGGTGGAGTCGATCAGATTTATCGGTTTTTCAATTAATTGAAAGTTAACCTTAAAATTATGATCGTATATCTACGTTTGTTTATAACTTTTATTATTCGTAATTTTTAGTAATATTCGGACTTTGTGGGCGTAGTGCTCGTTGTTATTAAGCTGTGTAAAATGAGCTGGCTTATGTGAGTTATCGTTTTTTTAATTAATTGGAACAAAGAAATAGATCGAACAGATCATCAAATAGGGGTAATGCTACTGCTTTCCTTAAAGAGATGTATGCCTTATATTAAATGTATCAAAAGCGGAACTTTGATTTCATATTTCTACAGACTATAAATGTTTATTGTTGAAATAAGGGTATTCGTTCTAATAATTTCAAATGCAGCTCATTTATGCAATAACGTTAATTGGCTTCAATGAAATTAGCTTTTGAATAATTATTACCCACAAATTCATTATTTAAATTTTTACCATTTTTTAAATAACTTCTTCAATTGATTAATGTAATACATATGGAATAAATATTAAATTATTTAAAGAAAAAAAAGAGTGTTTTCTATACCTTTGCCTTCCCATTGTAGTATTAAAGTATTAAATGTTAAATGAAAGAAAAAATCATTACGAGTGCAACCCTTAAAAATAGTTCATGCGTCATTTCAGAAACGTAAAATGCCGCCTAATTTACAAATCTGTACCCAAGAATCAATCGCTAACCTTGAAAGTCATTATTTTATTATTTTACAGTTCTCTCCTGGTGGTGTACGAAGGCTACCAAGAGGACGAGTACTCGGGCCACCTACACACCCCGTCGATGCGCGTCGACGAGTCCGCGAACGTCAGCTTCATGGAGAAGAGAGTGTCGTCGCACGTCGCGGACACCTGCTGCTACGACGCCGACACCAGCAACAACTCGGCCGACTACAACCTCTCGGTGCACGAGGAAGTGAGTCAAGCCGCCCTGCACCGGGGCTTCGGCGAGGCTGCGGCCCGGGGCGCCAACAACTCGATGGGCTTCTACCCGGTGAACGAGGAGACCGTCTTCATGGAACACCCTCCGTCCCACGGCCTCATGAGCGGCCATCGCGTCGTCGCCCAGGCTGCTGACAACTGGATGCTCTACGGCAACAGCAACAGCAGCAGCAGTAGCAGTAGCAGCGGCAGCGCCGACGAATACTGCTGCGGGCAGCACACGGTCGTCAACTCCGAGGACACGAGCTCCGACCTCGACATCGGCATGCTACCGATCGGCGCTGAGTGTCCGCTCAAGCGGAACAGACAGCTGCATCACAGGCATCGGCTGAGGCTTTACGAGGAGGAGCCGGGCGAGGAGGACGACGAGGAGGACGACGACGAGGACGACTGCGCGAGCGTCTCCAAACGGTTGAAGGTCAAAGGGAGCGCCTCGACGAGCGCCCAGCCGAATCTGGTGCCCGGCACCGTCGAGGACTCGATGGTCGACGTGCGCATGATCGACTTCGCCCACACGACCTTCGGACACAATCACGGGGTGGCGGCCGCGGCGGCCGCGGCGGCTGCGGCTTCCAATTCCACGGTGCACCAGGGTCCGGATTGCGGCTTCCTCACCGGCCTCGATAGCTTAAAGCGGCTCCTGCAGGAGATTCTGGCGGAGGGTTAGGCAGGTCGACGAAGCCAACCGGCAATGAGTAACGAAGAGAGAATCTCACGTGGTATTTCAAACGTCGCATGTAAAACGAAAATTTGTGATTATTTTAGGACGTTCGAATGCGGACGCCGCAGCGCGGTTCGAAGAATATTTTAGTGTAATTATTAATATGCCAAGCTCATTCTTGTAGCCGCGAGCCCGATCAGGGCATATAGATATATATATATATATACTTCGGAAATCGAAATTGGCTGCGCAGAAGTATGAATGTGAGGAGGCCGAGCGAGTGAGAGTGAGAGAGTGGGGGTGGGGGAGAAAAAAGGAGTGAGAAAATCCCTATCTCGACAGCATATGCATTGTCAAACAGTAGTCTAGACTAGCAATTTTCGAGCTGAAGCTACCAACGAGTCATATAGGTCGCTTTTACATACAATCGTGATCCTATAAGTGTACTTTGAGTGGAAACTCGGACTACTAGTTTACGAAAGATCTCTTCATTAAAATGATGTACAAAGCTTACCACTTCATCTTTTATTATAATATAGTATAATCATATACTTCATTCTTTAAACTCTTAAGGAATAACGATCTTGGCAACTTTATATAGTAATGTTATTGTTATTGTTATACGTTTTGTCTGCGAACTTTTCTGTCAGTTGAATGAACTGCCAGCTCTTTATTGAAATACTCGTTCTGAGCTTTAGTCACCACACCCCCTTTAAACGAACCCCTAAACTATTCTACTATTCCCTGCTAACATCTTTGGCAATCAAGTTTTGAATATATTATTATTAAACATTTATCACACGTTGCAACTTAAATTTGTGTATGCAACTCCCCTATTTAAATAATTTTTTAAATAATTAAACTATATATCGTCTTCTATGCAGACAGTCCTATTGGAAATCTTTCAGATTGATGAATTTCTCTGTATGTGGTACTTGCTGATAGTTCAGTGTTTTAACGAAACAATTGGCATAGAGGCGTATATTGCAAACGAAATCGTCGACTTAGTAACTAGTTACGTAGTTAAAGCAGTTGCAAAAATTATAATTTTATTGCTTTTTGGAGTAGCATTCTCTATATTAATAGAACTGAACGTTGAAATTCAAGTCCCACCCCATTCAGAAGATAAGACCGGGGAAAGTAATGGACAGGAAAAATCTATTAAATCGGCATCTGTGATGCCCCTCTAACACAAAACTCTTGTTTATAAATTCATGTATCTTTTGGGTGCAGATGGAATGAAAGTAAGACAATGCATATAAAAGCGATATAGAAAATGAAAAAAAGTTGGCGCGAAAGTGTGATGAAGTGTGAATGTTTATAAGGCAGCAACAAGTTTGACATGTGCATGCAGTCGAGAGTATTATAGGAAATATCCTTTCCAAAAGCGAATCTAGTTTATTATTAGATACTCCATGCAAGGCCTATGTATATAGTCACGAAGTATAATTTTAAACTACGTGTTCCACGAAACTGAACGTTCAATATTGTACTGGATAATACAGTGAGTCATGGATGCGCGCGTCTGCGCGTTCGAAGTTGTTGCCGAAATATTTAAAAAAGAAAAAAGATAAAAGATACCTAGGCAACACGCAAGCACGCGCATGTATACAATGTATAAATGTAAATGTGTATAAATTACGGTAGTAACAAAAATATAAAGGAATTAGTGAAGCTCCTGCCAATTAATAAAAAAAGATAAAACCAGACTGCGACGACAATTGTAGTATTAATTTTTAAACAGTTGACCAACTTCTATGTTACTTTCATATTATTGTTGTTATTTTTTTATTTTACAACGAGATTTTTTAGCATGCAGAATGAATATATAAAACAAAAACTATGTAGAATCCAATAAAATTATAATTTATTATGCATAGACGGTTGAATCGTTTACCAGTTGTTTACTGATGATTTTAAAAGATTTATAAGCGAAATTGTCCATGAAGGTTTGATTCAAGGCAGAGACGAGTCAAATTATTTTTACATCGTACACTGTCCTACAAAGTACGAGAACATAGCAATTAACTTTATTCGTACTAAGAAATTAAATAATGTACAAATTGCAATATACGCTGTATTATTTATGTACGCATATAATGCATATACACACATATTTTTCCTGAATATTGTCATAAATAGATACTCAGTGTGATAGACAAATATCGAAAGAAAAAATATATATCTCGAAGTTGTTCTTTAAAAAAAAGCAGGTGCGCTAGCAAAAAGTTCCATAAATAGCATTGTAAAATTTTCATGTTTTTTTGCGTAATAAAAAATTTATTATTACGAATATCCTGTGAAATAATTGCGCATGCGATACTTTACCATATAAGTGCAACAAAACGTTATTTTTGTTGTATATTCATTTATCAAGTTCCTACCATGTTATTTCATGTATTCTAAATTAAATTTTTTTAGTTATCTGTAAATTTAGTTGCTTTAAAATAGAGAATTTATATAAGTTGTTCGACGAAAGGTGTATGAATAATAAAGACATTTGACTTTTTTGCAATACACTTTTAATAACAAATTATACATTTTTAATAAAATGTCTAAAATTATTTTGAGTTAATAAATGGTAAAAGACAAATAAACATTATAAATATAGTATATTCCAATACTTGTATACAAAATACATCCGGCGACGCTCGTGTCGCGCTCTTGTCCAAGATGAATCATCGCTGGAATAGATTATGTCTTCTTTTTTTAATTAACGCATTTGTTCTGCGGAAAAACGTAGCACTTACCGCAGATTTAATTAATTATTATGCTGACAGAAAAATAGATGACTAAACATACGCTCGCATAATGTCACAATTTCCATTGCATTAGTTGGTGCTTTTGTAGCAAATGATAAAAATCAATTGCATAAAGAAAAATATAGACGTCACGCAGAGCACATAATTTAACATGTTTGTACTGTAAAACTTGGAGACAAGACCGCAAAATTAAAACATTCGTACATTTTCCTTATTTCTCATACTTTCATGCGCTAAAACTGGTTCGTTTGCTTGATGAACATTAGTACAACGCAATATTTCATTTTATATACACTCAAAACCAATTTACCATTCACTATCGGGCTTTGACAACAATACTCCATTGATTGAAGTGAACGATAAATGCGTGCACACAAATTCTTTGGGAAACATTAAGTCGCAAAGCAAACGACTTTTCTCATCAAAGTATTTCAGAGTTACAAAGATTGAAAAAGATTTGCTTAATCAATATTATCTTTAGATTTGATTCATTATAGATTAGTGACGTACCGCTACATCGACGTAAAGAAATAGGATTTTTTGTTCCTTGAAGAAGTAACCCTTCGCGATGCATGTGATGACTTTCATTTAAGATTTACAATGTAGCATGCGTATTTATATGCAGAAACCCAACACAAAAGTGATTTAATGGTTTTGTAAATACTATGTGAGTCTTATATATTATACATTTTGACAATCGTATCAAAAGTTTCCTTTGTTAGAACATGATTTTGCCATAAGCTCGTGTGAATACTTAGTACTCAAGTTAGTATGACATTTTAACTGCACCATTTTAAATGATCTTGTATCAAATTCTTTATACAGTATTAAAAAATTTTACGGTTAAACGTAAATTAATTTAGAAAGGCACGTTTCTTTGAAAAGTTAAAGATTTGGTTAACAGTTATTAATGGTACAAAACGCACGATTCGATGAAAGCACCTGTTACATAATAACTTAATCGTTGTACTTTTTAACGGAACTGATTAAATATCTTTCCAATAAAAATCATTTTTCCTTAGTAACATTTTTCAATTACGATTTAATATTTTCTTTGAATTAATTCTTCAGAGAATAATTTAATAATACGAACTAAATATAGTAGTAAGTTTTAATCCATTTAACACATATGCAAAAAACAACTGTGTTGTTATGGCAAAACGATAATGAAAAAATAATAAAAGGAAGAATTGACGTTTAACAGACTTAATTTTACACTAAGTTTACATTAAAAAAATATCATACTAACAATTTATAATTAATATGCTTATTCTTTAAGAAAAAACAACAGTAAATCTTCATGCATGCTTAGAAAATATTTCTTTAAATAAGTTTTTTAATAGTAATGTAAATGTGTTAAATAAGAGAGATGCTCAAGTCTTTTTAAATTAAAAATGATTAGTTTTAATACCTTTTTCAATCTGAATCAATGATATGTTAATAAGACTTTTATGACGAAGAATTGATAAAGATCTGGTATGCTATTGATACGTAAATCAATTTTTACGCAAATAAATGTTATCAAAAATGTTTTCATTGCCGATTATACAAAATAAGAATCAATGATTCTCTTCCTTAGACTCGTTAAGTTTGATGTAACTGTATCAATTGCAATTGTGTGTACACATTAAAATCATTAACAAACTTCTTTTTATAAGAAAGGTATTCATCCCGCTTCTGATAAAGATTTTTGCAAATTTTAAAAATAAATTCTCTTCAAACGTATACTGATATAACTTTACAAAAAATATATTTATAAGCTGTGTGGAAGCTGATGTAATTCGCTTCTATACAGAATTATCAAATATCAAAGTAATTGATAATAAAATAGACGAAAAAGAAAAGAAGGAATATACAAGCAATCATTAAAATTACTTGCATAAAAGTTGATTAATCAAAATCAAAAATTAATTTTTAATTTTTCACTGAAAAAAATATTTTCTAATATTTACAAATTATCATTAACTTCGACCTTTCTTATACTTTCTTTTGTCTATATTAATTTATATTTGGACTGCTCTGAAAATGTGTAACTTACATGCTAGCCTTCGTTTTCACCTGCCATTTGATAATGATAGCGACGTAAAGCGGCTAATTTTAAGCGTTCAGTCTCTAAAGCTTTCTCCAGTTCCAAAACTCGTACTTGCGTTTCCATCTCCAATCTTTTTGCTCGATGTAAACTTAATCCAGAAATATCGATATCTTCTACAAAACATAATATGAATAATATGACAAAAAAGTTTAATTTAACTTGATAACGATTAATTTAATTCGATAATCACGCTTTGAATGCTGATGCTATTGATAATAGTATAATTGGTACATAAATATTTTATAAATAATTTAAATTATAATTACCATTATCCTCGATGAGTTGACTACAACTTTTGGAAGTGGCAACTACACTTCCAGTGGCTTGCGTTACCAAACGAGAGGCTTCTGATAATGCAGACAGATTGCTGCTGTGTCGATCAGCTTTCACTCTACTAGCGACGACTAATTGAGCCGTAGAAGCTGCTATTCCCTGTGACGCCACTACCAACTGCTCAAATTTCCCTTTTCCAGCAACTACCTTATCTGCAGCTTCTCTAAAATAAACATAGCGTTATAATTATTTTTTTTTTTTTTTATCATTACTGCGTATGATGTATGTTTATGGGACAAACTTTTTTTCTATGACAGAATTTTATATTAGTTTTCACGTGAAATAAACTTACAGTAAAAAGTTGGCACCCATAGCGATGGCTTTCGCTGCTGAAATTAATCCTTCAGACCACTGATGATTCCTTTTGTAGAATTCAGTAGCTGTAGCAGTTCCCTTGCCTTGAGCAACAATTTCCATTTGTAACAGTCTAGATTTTTTTACTAAGTTTCTAATAGAAACCATTAATTCGGTGCAAGAGTCTAGAATTTTGCCATTAACTTCCAATTTTACTCCAGAATCAGCGGCTCGTGATTTGTCTAACATTTCCTATTAAAATAAAAGTCATTGTAAAATATGTTTTTATATTCTGCATTAGCTATGACATTTTTTTCAATAACAAAGTATGTTTGTGCTTGTAAAAAAATTTTCTATGAAAAAAATCGTTTTTAACATCAGTAATACAGATATTGTTTGCAATCTCTTTTCTTTATTCTGTTAAAACAAACTTATAATATACCATTTAAAAATTAAAATGTGAATTTTGAATTTATTTACTTGTTTAAAATATAACTTATCGTAGATTGAAGTTTATCCTTACTAGGTAATTAACAAGAAGAGTTCACATCTTCTGGGTCATGGATTTGACTAAAAATTTGAGTCGCGTATGGCCGAAAATAGAAGATACGTGTCTCGGCGCTTTTGCTAATCCCTAGAGCCCGAATCAAGACCCATTTAATCAAAATTTATAAAAATTCATTATTGACTATGAATACTAAATGGTTAAAATTTTGGACGCATTTTACAAATGAAACAAACGGTAAATTTTATGGCCCAAAATTTAGCTATACTTTAGATCACTCATAAATTTTGGATGCAAAATGCTAATAATGCTCTAAAATGCAAATAGAAGCTTATTAGCTATACTTTTCTATTCTTTTTCGCAACGTTTTCGGCCAAAGAATATCTGTAAAGTTTCAGACAAGCGGTATCTTCTTGTAAGTAGTATAAAGAAAACTATAATTATTATAGTGCTTAAAGTATTTTTCGATGCAGTGGGCATAAAGTCGTATTTTATGACTTGTACCAATTTTGAAAAATGCAATTTTACGTTCTCTGCATCGAAAAATAATTTTCGCACTTTAGGCATAAAACTTTACACCCTTGTTGTGATCTCAGAGCCTCAGCTCATCGATCACACATGGGTGTAAACTATTTCGTATTAGAAATGTTTTCATTTATCTTATTAAGTATTAGAATTAGAATTTTATTAAAGTATTAGAATATTGTATATATTAGCGTTAACACTCGAAGGTAAACTATTAGAAACTAAGACATTAATTTTTTTTTTTAATTTTTAAATATATTTTGTAATTATAAATTAGGTATTTAACATTACTAAACTAATAATTTGGTATGTCTTTAAGTAAAAAGTTATTACCTTTATTCTAGCAGCAGCTTCTTCAATAGCTTTATCCATACCCATTAATTCATTTTCTACCAAATCGCCAATGACTTCAGCATTTCCTAGAGCTTTGGACAAAGAATCAGCCAGGCTTGAAATTTTTTCTAGTTGTTTTCTTACAGTTTGAATTTGTTCTGAAGTAGATGGTGATTTTTCTTTGATGTAACTTATCATAATCAAACCTTGAGACCCTAATTGCTTACATTCATCTGTCAATCCTATAAAAAGTTTAAAATCAATAAGTTTTATAATATTAACAAAATATATATGTATATATGTATATAGAGTATAGATTTAAAAATCTTAAAAATATGAAGTATTAAGTAATATAAATAGTAATTAAATATTTCCTTGAATCTTTTTAAGTTTACTGAATTTAAAACTAACAATATTATTGTATGCAAAAAATAAGAGATAGCATATATCGAATTAGCATGTTTTCAGTAGTGAAGTCACCTTAAAAACGAAAAGCTGAAGTAGTTTAGTAATTATAGGTATTAGATTAGTTATTTTAAAAAAATATAAACAATACCCAATAACTCATGAAATAAATAAGTAGGTTCTAATATAAATAGCATGTCAACAGTAGTAAAATTCTCGATAACGAGGATTTTTCCCAAACATTAAAAAATAACGGGTTATAAAATACTTGATTTTCGTAAACTTCTGTACCACTTATTTATATTAATTTATTTATTTTATTGATATAATCTGAAAATATTTTTGTGCATTTGTGTTTGTGATATGAACAAAAAAAAATAAAGTATTTAGTCAAGTATTTAGTTTAATGTCTATATGGAATAATATTTTTCAGCATTGGTACTCATTCATAATAATTTTAAAAAAATTAAAAATCATTATTGAAACAAGACTAGGCATAATTTGCGATACGTACTATCTCCAAAACTAATATCCTTGGACGTGTTTGAAGTAAATTTTGCTTGCATCAAATACACAGCAAGTGTGTACGCAGTATGAATAGCATTGCGTATTAATTGTCCTCTTTGAGATGAATCAGTCATGTAATTGCAGTACGCAGTGTTCAAGTCATTCAGAGCGTTGTCTGTCGGCTTGACAAGACTGCCAAGGTAATCGGGTGTACAAGTAACTGCAGAAACAGCTGGATTATCAACAACATGCATAACGTTTTGTAAAATCGTTTCCGCTTCCGACAAACATATCACTGCAACATACATATTTTATATAGCGTAGGTTTTATAAGAGCTTTTTAATTTAAGAAAACGCGCGTATTCGTCTATAGTTTTTTCCTGAGAATCATTGACTTACAAAGTAAATCGTACAAGGCCGTATCGGAATCGGCTTTCACTTGTGCAAGAGAACGCTCAGCCTCGGCTTGTAAATTTGCCATTTTCATTTCTAATTCATCTTTCTGGGATGTCAAGTCGTGCAACTCTCCTTCTACAGCAGCTTTTTCGGACGTGATAAAATCAATTTTTGCCAATAGGCTCTAAAATTTTTTTTCAATAATATTTAGATAACACGTGTAATCGAATAAATGACTAAATTGACTACTTAGATAGTAAATAATACCAAGTTTTCAGTTTTTGCTTCATCGAATTCTTTCCTAACTTCTTCCAAGTCAGCTCGAGCCTGAACAACACGTTGAGCTTCTTGCTCGACCGTTGCTTGACCCTGCACCTGTTCTTGAAGTCGCTGTTCTGCTTCCTGAGTTCGTCTTTCAGACTGATCTAATTGCAGTTTCATACTTCCTAGTTGCTTATCAACTTCAGCTTTCTGCAAAAAAAAAATATATATGAAAATAAAAATAGTTTTAACAAATATGCTTTCAATACTTGACTCTTCTTTACTTTTCTGATTAAATTAATGTGTTCCTCTCGCAATTTTGAATACACCTCTTTAAGTTTTTGAAACTTTTCTTCTAGAACTTTAATTTTATCTAAAAAAAAAGAAACATTTTTAAATGAGTAGTGTTTTTTTTTTGGGTTATAGTGTTTAACTTACATACCTTCAGCTCCAGTATATTGCAATAATATTTCTTCTTTTTGTTTTGATAAGTCTTGTGCAGATTGTTTTCCTTGAAGAATTTCATTTCCCTAATGTAACACGAATTTTTTTTTATTATAGAAACAAATTATATATAAATTAAATATTTGTTAATTTAAAGTTAGTACCTTAGCTGAAAGTATTGATTCAAGCTCTAAAATACGACTTCTTAAGTCTCCAACAATATGCTGATGTTCGGTCATGAAATGCTGCAGTTCTTGTCGTTGTCTTGAATTTTCTTGATGAAAATGTTCAATCAAACTATCTCTATAGATTTAAAACATTTATTAATCAGGTATCAAGCTAATTGAAATAGTCAGAAACAAAAATATAGCAATACCTTTCCGCTAGGGCATCAGGAGAAATCGAACCATTATGTGCAGAATCAGCATGATCACCCGATAATGAACTGGTGTCTGATGTGTCAATTAAGGCTCCTTCAGTATCAATAGGTTCCTCCGGTGGCAATACTACCACTGGTGTTACATATGTTCCCAACTCCGATTGTATCAAAAAGTTTGGTGGATTCTATTACATGAAATAAATCATTCATTTAATTATACCTCTTTCACAAAAACTTATGCTGTATCTTTTTACCTCTGGCAATGTTGGTATTGTAATTAGATGTTTGAAATAGTGCATATGCATAACTGTGTTATAAAAGCTCTTTAAATCTCGGAACTGTTTAAGAAAACGTTCTCTATGACCAGCCAAAGTATCAGCGGGAAGAGCACTATGCAATTTAAAAAGCATTTTTACACAATAATCATATAGCTGTGATGCATCTTGGACACATGGAATCAAGGGGGCAAGACGACACTGTCCACACGGAGTCATTGAATTTGATCGTGATAGATCAAGAGATCCAAATACTGAAATAAAAAATATAGAATAAAGTAGAACATCATATGCATTACAGTACACAACAGTTTTGTTATATTTATGCCCACCAGCATGTTGCAGATTAAGAATATCATCCATATAATCAAACATCTCAACAGTCATTTGGAAACTGCAATGAACAATAAAGATTTAGTTAAAAACATTATTTAAATTATTTTTACATCGATAAAAATAATACATACTAAACATTTATGTCATTTTCACCAATAGCTTCAAGCTCTTCTGCAGTAACTATAAGATTTCCTGGCATGCGAGGATTACGTCTATGGAAATCTAATTTAGTTATTAATAAACGTATGTATAAATGTATTAAACGACCATATTCATCTCTTAAATGTTGCCAAAGTTTGCCAATATCCTCCAACTTTCCCCGATGACGCTGTGAATCATGAATAACACGAGGATGACCCTCTCGCAATATTTTATGTAAAACATGGCAAAATTTCCATGCTACAATTCGATTTTCTTGTAACTGTTGACGTAAAACATACGTCCAAAAAATGGTACCTCCTTTTTCTTGGTATGTTCCAATAATTGCAACTATTATTTTATTAAGGAAACTAATTTTATGAACAGCAGTTTATTTTTAATAACATAGAAATGTTTTAGATCAATGCATTTTACATAAAACCAAAAAAGGATACTTCGAACATGTTTTTCCTTCACTCGTGTCTCAGAGGGATTTACAGCTTTAGCTATGCTAGTGCTCTGAAAAAAAGTAATGTGTATTGATCAATTATGAAATATCTTTCACTAATTTCTATTGTTATTTCAAACGGTTATATATAATGTAGTATAAACGCATATCAATCAAACTCACCAATTGATGAATTTGCTTCTCATTAAAGGGTAAACTAGACATGTTAGTGGTGCAATATGTCAACAAAAGTTATGATAATGTAAGAACAGTAGAATAAGTGATAATCGGCAGATTAGAGCACATAACAATGTCTTGTCATTCACTTGTTTACTCCTCACCCCAATATTTTACGATGCTGCATCAAGGGTTATTTTGGTGACATGCACTATCTGCAAAGCTAATTATTACAAACCAAAAATAAAAAAAAAGAGAACAATACACTTTGTTAAATAAAACATTGATAGTGTAATCAATAAACAAGTGTTTCTTTATTCATTCAGAGATTCAAAAGTTGTTCAGATCTTTTTTGAATAATCAAAATAATTGTGCATTAAAATTTGAATAGATAAAATAAATTGACTGAATATTTTAATGTGATAACTAATCCAGTATTTAAATTTTCAAAGATAAAAGCTATGTGAAGTAGAACATAAAGAATTATTAATATCTTTTTGCAGTAAATTTAGCACAACAGCTAATGTCAGAGTGACTTTCTCAAGGCTTTTAACTGGCATTTAATTTATAAAGCAAGATGCAAAACTGATCAACCTCAAGGAGACGATCTGAAAAAAGAAAACAGAGCATTTGTATGCTCAACTTTTTCAAAAAGCTAGCCATCAGTCATTGCACTGGAGTTTTATGACTGAAAGAGCATTAAGTACCCATGCAAAGTATAACCCATAGAGTAAAAAAAAAAGAAACAGTACTGCACAACACACATAACGTACGTACGTCGGTGGAACATTACCTGGAATTTCTCGAAGTGTTCTCGCTCTAAATCCAGACTGGTTTTTCTTTGTTGAAGTACTCGAGGTAGAGATAAGGAAGCCATATCCGAGAGGTGTATATTATATCTCTCTATCTATCAAATATCAATTTGCCAACGTTTTTTCGTCCCTCTTCAAGTCCACCACCTCCAATATCTCATCACACGACCTGATAGTCGAGCACTGAGCCCAGTATGTGTGTACACTGTATACCATGTATGATGTATGTATATATGCACTAACGGCGAGTGACAGAGACAGAGTAGAGAGAGATAGAGGAATACGCCGCGATACGAGTACAGGATAAACAGAGCAGGAAAAAAAGAGCGAGGAAGAAGTAAGAGGAAGAAGAGTAGAGTAGGTAGTAGCGTACGCGAGAGGAGGAACAACACAGAAAGCGCGAGGGAGAGAGACACTCGGCTGCATGCACTGCAAGTACTTATATATGTATATAGAATGCAACTGCAGCGGTAGTGCAATTCACGCTCGTGGACTGCTACTGACACTACGTTTTCTCTCGTTCGCGAGAGAGTCGAGAGAACATGAATGGATCGCTTGTCGCGCGCGTACCACGCATATAATAGGCTGCATGCATCCACCCGAGTCCCGATGGCGCAATGACGTGTCGACATCCGCCGCCCAGCTCGCGTATATACATATGTATAGCTATTCTCTCTCTCTCTCTCTCTCTTCTTTCTCTATCCTTCTCAGCTATTGGAGCATATACAGTACCTATGTATAGGTATAATAGGTGCAGTGCCCGCTCTTTCTCTCGGGCACGACAGCTGTTGGGTTACTCCCACTCTCTGGCTGTTTTCTTCCGCCGAATCGGAAATACCGAATGACTTCACAATCTGTGCGGCTTACATGCCAATCTTGGAAAGTCTCGGTGTGGCACTGCAGCTGCAACTCCGACTGAGATTCTTCTGTACATCCTTGGCGTGAAAGGAGGAAGAGAAAAAGAGAAAGAGAGATATATAATAAATACAAGTTAGTTCGTAAAAATTAATTGCACTACAGGAGGGATGGGATAAAAATAGAGAGCTATTACCGGTAGGTCGGTACCGAAAAAATTGCGTGGGCGTCGACGCCACTTTTAATTACTGCCAATATCTAGTTTTATTGATCCTGACAATCGGAAGTGAATTCAATTGATAAATTATGCTATACGTATATCCTTCATTCATTTTATTAATTTAATACTTATTAGTAGATAGAATAAATACTTAAGGGGGTGTCAAAGTCCTACAGTTACCACTCAAACTGTTTTACCGATCGGATATGAATAATTAGTAATAACTAAATAAATAGGTAAAATTATGCAAATCCCAAATACAGGTGCACTACCTCTATGAATTATCTATCACTTGGCAAAGTTACAAGTAAATATTTCAAGTACACCCTTAAAAATTTCTGCACCGAAAAAACGCACTCATTTCGATGCAAATACTTATTTTTTCGGTGCAGAAATTTTTGAAGGTGTCGTTGAAATATTCACTTCAAAATTTACTAGAAGATAGATAATTAATAGAC
>UELU01075474.1:0-14122 GCA_900490025.1 Megastigmus dorsalis | reverse complement strand
GTCTTACCCCACCCGCCGTACTCTCCAGACATTGCTCCTTCCGACTACCATTTGTTCCGATCGATGGCACATGGCCTAGCTGAGCAGCATTTCCATTCTTATGAAGAAGTCAAAGAATGGATCGATTTGTGGATCGCCTCAAAAGACGCATCGTTTTTTCGAGATGGTATCCGACAATTGCCCGAAAGATGGCAAAAAGTAGTGGCTAGTGACGGACAGTACTTTGAATCATAAACAGCTAATCACTTTTTCAGAATAAAGCCTTAAATTTTCGAAAAAATCGGCGGAAGCAAAGTTGTGCACCTAATATTTGTGCAGCTCATATATCAAAGATCATTGATGATTTACTGTGCACTACCTCTATGAATTATCTATCACTTGGCAAAGTTACAAGTAAATATTTCAAGTACACCCTTAAAAATTTCTGCACCGAAAAAACGCACTCATTTCGATGCAAATACTTATTTTTTCGGTGCAGAAATTTTTGAAGGTGTCGTTGAAATATTCACTTGAAATTTTGCTAGAAGATAGATAATTAATAGACGAAGTGCACCTGTATTTGGGATTTGCATAATTTTACTTATTTATTTAGTTATTACTAATTATTCATATCCAGTAAAGAGTGTAGAGGTAAAACAGTTTGAGTGGTAACTGTAGGACTTTGACACCCCCTTAACGCAGACTAATTATCTGTAAAGACTAGTTGCAGCTAAGATATAATGCAATGTTAATACAAATAGGATTTGTAAAGAGATTGTCAAGTTTGCAAGTGTGACTGTGAGTGTGATTGAGTGTAAGTGTGTGTGTGTGTGTGTGCGTGCGTGTGCGTGTGCGTGTGCGTGTGCGTGTGCGTGTGCGTGTGCGTGTGTATTAGACTCTGTAAGTTATAATGTAAAGAAAACGTACTTTTATTAAAAGTATTTATTTTGCATAAACAGCAACAGAACTAAATATAATAAATTATGCGTTAAATAATAATATAAATAAAATACATAATTTTCATTTGGTGTACATTGCATCTGGCAAATCTTTAATTTTATAACCGATATGTCGATTCATATTTCGTAGAAGCCTAAATTTTTTATAAGTTTCATACAATAATCTCCAAATAATTCTGTAATAAAAAATAAATTAATCTTTACATGGTCTTAGAAAATTAATTGATTTTTGGGTATTTTTCATCTAAAAACAATTAACTAGAAAGAGTTATGGCAAATCTTTTATTATTTTTAATTGTCCAATGAATGGTAAGAATGCCCGGCAAATTATGCATAACTAACATTACAATGAAGATATATTGTTATACTTAAAATATAACAAGCCAAGGGAAATATTGAGTTATACAAAGGTTATAGCCGAATATGCATATCAAAATGGTCCTGTCTTAAAAATGTAGTTTAAATATACCGTTCGAAAGGTACTAAAAAAACTTTTTCAAAAATATTTTTAGAATTTAGGACAGAAAAAAAATAAAAACTAAAAATGGCGTTTTATGCTGTAATAGCTCACATTTAAATACACCTTAAAGTCTAAAAATTTTTTTGGAAATTTTTTTTAGAACCTTCTATTTAAAGTCTATTTAAAGTACATTTTTAAGACAAGACCATTTTGACATACTTATTCGGCTATAGCCTTTGGACATTAGATAAAAATTACCCATTTAGACGCTTACGATTACTTACCATACAGGAGTTTGTGCTTTCGGGGTTTGAGCTTTTTGCGTGGGCTTCGATCCTGCAATTGTACACTAACCTTATTAGGTTTAATGCACCTATTCACGGGTGTTCGTTTTCCCCAAACAATCTGACAGGTTTCTCTTAAAAAAACCCAGTCTCCCCGACACTTGAGGAGCTCCGAAAATGCTTTCTGCACTGATTTTCCTTCGCCTAAGTAAATCTAAATATAAAATTTTTATTTAAGTAATGCTATATTAAACAATTTTATTTTATTAATGGTACTATTTAGTTGAAATCGTTCAATATATTCATAAATTACAAATCATCGAATAAGTGAATGAATGTATTTCTGCAGATTTTCGAAAAAAGTTTACTTTACGAGTATACACAAGATAAAAGTCTACGCAATTAATTTTTTATGGCTTTATTATATTTTCATACCTCGTCACCATCCACTTGATATCGGTTTTTCCCGGCAGGGTCCACATCTCTTGCCTCAGGTGTATCAAAAATCGGTGGGGCAAAGTTCCCCTCGACATCTTGTGCAGCTTCTAATTAAAATCGTGACTATATAGAAAATCGTCTATGTACATAAATATGTAGCATATTCTAAATCGACCAGGCAAGCGGTTTTGCCAAAAATTAAGCAATGGATAATAAATACTGTTTATGGTATCTAATATTTGTACGTGCATTTTATTGCGAAAAAAAAATAATCGTTTTAAAAATTCAATACAGCAGGTCTCAAATATACATATGCTGTTTGAAATCCGTAAAAATCAAAAAAATATTTTCAATATCATCGACAAATAATAAGAAACTTCAAAAACACAGCTCCGACGTTTACTAAAGTCAGAATTACAAAAACGAAAAATGACGCACATACTATGGCGGTCATTACTTCATTAGTCCTAGCTTGAGCAAATGGCTTAAAAATTACTTAATTCCTATATATACATATTTTTGGTCATTGCAAAGCTTTAAGAATGGACCCGAGGGTTAGACAATTTGATCACGAATTTCTTATATGAACTTTATGATAACAAATGGCATTTTTGAAAATTGTAGTTCAGACAAATACTAATTAATTTGGGAGAATATACCAGAAAAAGGGTTTTGTGATTCTAGTAAGTTGCTCTAATATCTACTAGTCCAAGTTAGAATTTTTTTAAATGTTATTCCTTATCTGTTTTTGAATTTTTTTCAAAATTCTCGAGATAGTTCCTTGGAAAGTACAGGTCTAAAAATGGGAATAACTTAATTTTTTTATATGCTCTATAAAAAATCAGTGTTTAAATTGGCTAACCATATTACGCATTTTTTGAAGTCTGAAATGATTCACATATATAATAAAAATCTTTTTCACCTTCTACTCGCGGAACATTAACTCTATTTATGCTTTGAATATGCTGCCTACGATGTGGAGACGGACTTCTAAGCCGATTATCTTGTTCATTATTCACTAAAATTTAGTAAATTATTTTAAAAACTTAAACAATAGGTAGTTATAAAAATTCTAATTAATCTATAAATAATATTTTGGATACAATTTACAAAATGAAATATGCTGAGTACCTTCGGTGAAGTTAAAACGCTTAAACTCTTGATAATCTTAAAAACTAAATGTGCGTTAAAGTGGCCACTTAACCCTTTCCGGCACAGCGGGTCTCCCAAGACCCACCTTTTCTTACACACTATTTTTCTGTTTTAAAGTAGTTTTTATACGATTTACCTAGACTTTTTTGTAATTTTATGATCTTGATACGTTACAGAATCATAATTTATGTAATAATTATTTATAATTTTTGTTAATTTGTTTATGCAAATAAATAAATAAAGAAAAATCACCTTTTATTCGAAAAAAAATTCATTATTGAAGAAACTTTTTATTGCATTTTCACGATATTTCTTACTTAGGGGTTTTCAGGGTCGCTGATTACGAATCCGTTGTCAGATTTTTAAAATTCAAAATGGCGGATCGAATATGGCGGATACTTTTACGATTTTCCTTCGCCATCTTGAATTCGCCATCTTGGATTTGAAAAAATCGAAATTTTGGTAGTAGATTCGAACTCAGCGACCCCAAAAACCACCGAGTAAGCAATGTCAAGCCAGAATAGTCAATAGAAAAATGTATGCCGGAAAGGGTTAACAGGGCCTGAATATTTTTTCCCAGGACTTCAGCTGTATTTTATACAATAGTGATAAATCCAAGTGGAATATTTATGTTATATAGAAATACCAATGGTGCTCAACTTCATTTTATGTAACATGCCGAGTATATTTTTAATGAATTAAACAATGTGAGATTAGGTTATAGTCATTAGAGTTGCAACATTCACTTAGCGATAAATTTCGATGAGTTATACGCAAATTGAATAATAAATTTTCGGTAGCTATATTCTAATTTAATTTGTAACGCGGCAAATCGCACGAGCCGGAATTCCGGTGACTCCGGGTCGAACAATGCACGAGAGGGAGAATTTATAAATTTCTACAAATTTACGGAGAATTATTCCGGCACCGAATCACGGAACGAAATTACGGAACGTTCAGTAATTCCGGCTCAGGCGACTCCCGATGACGCGATACTAATTGACAACTATTCCCAGTTCGAATCCGCGAGATTTTTATTATAAGGGCGCCAGACAAGATGTCCCTCGCGAAATTCGGTGTGACACTATCTCTCCTCGGCTGCTCCGTTGAGACCCTCTCCAGAGGGGATTCCGTCGAGGAAGCGTCTCGGGTTAGGCGCTCCCGGCGTCGAATTACCTGAAAACCGCGAAAACTACGAAATAGGGAAACACCAATAAATAATTACAGAAATACACGGCAATTTAGAAAGTTACATGAGCATTAATTTATTAAAACACTTGGTTCAGCTGTACAACGCTGCTCACTCGACAAGTAAAAATGTTGGGTGGCGATACCCCTCACGAAGCACCTCTTCCTCTCGCTCGCGCAACAATAAGCTCAATACAACAAAAAAAACAACCCTCCCACGTCTCAGGAGCTCGCGTGGCACTCCTCGCTGACAACTACTGGACACCGTCCCGCATCTCTAATTTTCCGGCCAACATGGCCGCCGCCGTTCGATTCCCGATTCGAACCTCTCGCTCGCCACTACAATGCCCGCCACTGCTCCCGATTACTTGGCGACTCACGGCAAATGACGCGGAATACGGCCCAACTCTACTCGCGATCCCCATACCACTTATCCCGGCACTCCGTTCCGACGCACTCGTACCTGAGCTTCGCGAACACCGCGCATCACCACCTACCTCGTGACATCAATCGAAGTGTTGGTAGCCGGTAGGCTGAATCCACTTACACGGGCAAAACTCCGTCGTCCTTCCTTTCTATCTGCTCGCTTGATTATTTTATGTAGGCCCCGAAACGTGGCAAGAAAAATGGCGGGTCTCGTGGCGAAAATGTCGGACGGCACGTTTGTCTCGGATAACGGCAGGGCAACGAGTGACGCCTTCTTCTTCACACCCTGGCTTCCGTCTTCTTCCTCAATCTCGAATCCTGCTCTCATCTCTGTCGCTCCCATGTCGTTCCCATCTTCTGTCTTATTCTTTTTTCGGTCGTTGCGTCGATCCATTCGCGTCTCCTGGCGCTCCTCTATATTGATTCGTCGATAGATTTATGGATGGTTCCGTTGCTGGCATTCCTCCCAATCAGATAAACCTAATATATTCAGGTCGGTGCTAATTGGTCGCCGACCTGAATTCCGTCGCCGACGCTGGCTCCCTCCTATGACGCGCGCAAATTCGAATTCACGAATTACTGTGCTCGAATTACGCGAAACTCCTATTCAGACTAGTTCCGGAAAAATCCCTAGGCCTATAGCACTAGGGGTTTTCGCGCGCACGAGTTTGGCGCATGGCGTCGTCACGAGCCCGTCAAATACGGTCACGCGTACTACTCGGCGATTTACTTGCGCGCATGCCACCTCGCGCCTATCTCTGTCTCTCGCTACGGGTTTCATTCTCTCTCTCTCGCTCTCGTGCACCGCGTAGCCGCTTCACCGCGTCTCATGGCTGGGCGCTCTCGTCGTCGCTCGTACCCCGGCGCAAGTATGTATTGGTGCGCTCCACATGCTTTAACATAGTATAGGGGTCGCGTCGCACCCGCACGCATACACGGGCGTTGGCGGCGCACACATGTGACTCTGTCCGCTGCTACGTTTGGCTCAGCTGTCGTTCTCGTCGTCTTCGTCGTCGCATCTCGTCTTCGTCGTAGTTGCTGCTTCCCGTCGTTCTCATCGGTGCCACTCGTGTCCGGGCAAAAGTGTCGCGTTGTGCTGGTGTCACCCGGTGGCATCATCGTCGTTGGCGCTTTGTCGGTGGCGCATGCAGGCCGGCCCAGTGCCTGCTCGGTCGCTATCGCCTCTTCGTGCTCTTGTTCGGTGCGTCGGTCCAGGCAATCTCCGAAAACAAACGCGAATCCCCCCGTGATAATTATTTTTTTTATTTATTTTTCCCCGCGTGGCAGTGGTGACGAGCATCGTCGTCGCGGACTCGTTGCCCTGGTAGTGACATAACCCCTAACGGCGCCGGGGAGGGAAAAAGACGGAGTCGTTTTTGTTTGGTTTATTTATTTAATTTTTTTCAATTTTTGTGAGACCAAATCAGCCTCACAAATTCCCCCCTCCTAAACCGGACCACACCCGTGTGGGCCGCCTGTTTACTCTCGGGTTACACTGTCATGGCTACCGCCTCGATTGTCGCCACCACGCTACTTACTTCATGGGTTGGGCATACATCTCACCCATCACCGCATTCACACTCCTCCTACTCTACCTCACCCCCGTACATTCATCCATTTTGCTGTTAGACGGGGGGGGGGGGGGGGGGGGGGGGAAGTATAAGAAATGAAAAAAATTAAGCACTGATCATACGAGTACCTTCAGTCATCGCGTGGTGGGAGCTCACTTCTGGCGCTGTCCGCGGACCTACTCACTCGTTCTGTCTCTCTCTCTCTCTCCCTTCACATACTCGGCGTTCTCCTACTCATCCTGGCTATCTGTGGCACTCCTCCTCTCTCTCTCTCTCTCTCCCTCTCTCTCTCTCTCTCTCTCAATCTCTAATTAACGAAGATCCCCTTCAATATCTGGCTCTTCGTTTCTTCCGGCAATCCCTCGAGTCGCTCCATTAGGCGCTGGGTCTCCTCGATCATCCTTAGCCGTTCGGCCATGGTGTTCTGCGGTCTGTGTCCGGGGGTCGGTCCTGCCGCCGCTGTGGGTGGTTCCTCCGTGGCTGGTGGCGGGTTTGGCGCGATTGCGGACTCCACTGGCGGGCGGGATCCCCCAACTGGCGCTATCCTCTCCATGGAGGTCCTCTCCGGCGGTGAAGTGGTCGCGGTCGGGGCTGGCTGGCTGGCTCCCAGTAGGTCTCGGCTCGTGGGCGGCGGCGCTCGTGCCCGCCTTAGGCGGTCCTGCACCGAGGGCGGGGTGGGCATCCTCATGGCCTCTTGGTAAGGTGGAGGCGGGCTCCCACTTCGCGATGGTATCCGCTCCCCCGCAAAGGCCAGCCCTTCGCGCGTGGTGGTGGCCGCTGATGTGGCAGGTGGCGGGCCGAAACCTCGTACAGGCGCTGGGGCGGTCCTGGACCCGTTGGGCGGTCTGTCCATCCCGTGTTTGGCCCGGATCCAGCGGAGGTGCGGCTCGCGGCACCTCGGGCAGTGGGACATTCTGATCCCCCTCCTTCCACAGTTCTCACAGAACACATCGGTGACCGGCTTCGGGCACCGATGCTTCGAGTGCCCGGAGCACCAGCAGTTGAAGCATGTGTAGGGGGGGGGAGGGGGGGATCCACTGTCGGGTCCGTCTCGATCGGGTCAAGCCCGCCGAACATGATCCCGGCAAGCCGCACGGGATAGTCCGGGGGTCGGGCGTATCGACCGCCCTTTGGCGCTGGCGCTGCTGCCTGTGGCCGGCTCGGCAGTCCCGGCGGTGGGGAAGGTGTCCTTGGCGGCTCCAGCGGGTCCCGCGGGGATACGTAGTCCTCATATTCGAGGTGGCGGTCCGGGTTATAGGCGCGGCTCTTGGCTCCATCCCTGGTCCGGAGTCGGGGGTATGGGTCCTCAACTCGTCGGGCGGGGGCTGGGGACGCTCCATCCTCCGGTAGGCTATCCCACGATTCCTCCTCGCTCTCTATCGCCTCGGCGGATGAGGTGGCCCTGGACACCCCTGGCGCTCTCGGCTCCTCCCGTGGCTTCTCGGCGGGCGCGGAGGTACTCTCCTCCTCGCTGTCCATCACGTCCGCCCAGCAGACCGACTTAAAGGGGGGAACTACTGGTTTGGGCTTGGGCACGTTCGGAACTTTCTTCTCTTCCTCTGAACCGTAGGCGACCGTACCTCAATGATTTTGAAGGGACCGTCGTATTTTGGCGCTAACTTCGCGGAAAAACGCTGCGCGGCATTCGACAGCACGTGCACCCGTCGCAACACTAACTCGCCCACCTGAAACGTCACATCCCGCCTCCCTTTATTATAATACCTTCCCTGCTGCTCCTTCGCGTCATCGGCAAATTTCGACACTAAGTCGCGCAACGCGTCCAACCGTCTAATTCGGTCCGCCCAGTCCTCTGGGTTCATGTGGCTGAGTAAATCGGCGCTCTCTACCTCTCGTCGCAAACTCTTCACCGATCGAGGATGCCGGCCGTAAGTCAAAAACGCTGGCGAAACTTTGTTTGTCGCCTACGTGGCGGTGTTCACGGCATGACGAAACTCGTGCACGTGCTGGTCCCAATTCTGGTACCCCTCTTTGACGAAGGTCGAAATCATCGTCTTCAGGATCCGGTTGGTCCTTTCCACGGGATTGGCCTGAGGGTGGTAGGGCGGCGTCGTCACATGACGCACTCCATATTCCTCTAACGTCGCCTTCAAAAATTTGTTGTCGAACTCCGTCCCATTATCTGTGAGGAAGTAGTCTGGCGCTTCCCACCTGAAGAGGATTAGCTCTTTGAGCGCTCTGGCTACCGCCTTCCCGTCAGCGGTTCGCACTGGCTTTACCTCGATCCACTTGGTAAACAAGTCTTGGAACACAAGCATGTATTTGTTCTCTGATTTGCTGGGTGGGAATTCCATGAAGTCAGCCGCCACGACGGCCCATGGTCGCTCCACGTTTCGTCGCCCCATCAATCCTTGCGGTCCTGTCTGAGATACCTTGTGTTGCTGGCACTCCTGACACTGGCGCACGAATTCGTCCACAGCATGGTAAACTCCCTTCCAGTAGTATTCTCTGGCGACGCGATCGTAGGTCTTCTCGACTCCAAAGTGGCCCGACGACGCTTCCACATGCGCATCTCGCAACACTCTCTCTCTCTTCTCCGCTGGCACGACTAACTTCCATCCTTATTCGTTATTGGTGATGAGATCCAGGAGAGGATCCCGGCGATAACGGTACAGCATACCATCTTCCACCTTCCAGTTTTGGAATTTCACCGGCGTCGCTATCACATCCCTTACCATGGCGCAGTACCACTCATCTTGTACCTCTTCGAACGCTCCCACTTCCTCCGTCTCGTACATCCGTGAGAGAGCATCTGGTACGTGGTTCAATGCGCCTTTCCTATGCTCTATGTCGAAATCCCAACTGCTGCGTCTGCAGCGCCCATCTCGCCAGCCTCCTCGTTGGATCCTTCAAGTTCTTCAACCAGTGCAAGGCGCTATGGTCCTTTATTGCCTTGAAGTGATAACCCTCGAGGTATGGGCGCAACTTCTTCAAGGTCCACAAAAGGGCCAGACACTCCTTTTCCGTCGTAGTATAGTTTTTCTCGGCTGGCGATAATACTCTGCTCACATAGACGATCGGGTGTTCACCGTCGTCCATTTTCTGCGTCTGCACGGCACCTGGAGCATAGTTGCTCGCGTCGCACTGCACAATGAATGGCCTTGAGAAATCCGGGCGAGCGAGTACTGGCGCTGTCGTCAGGACTCTCTTCAGGCCCTCAAATCCTTCTTGCTGTTCCTCTCCCCATGTCTATTCCTGTCCCTTGCGTAACAGTTTAAGAAGGGGTATCTTTAGCTCGGAATCGTCCTCAATGAAGCGCGAGTACCATCCCACCATCCCGAAGAATCTTCGCAGCTGCTTCACCGTCCTCGGCGCTGGATACTCGATCACTGGCGCTACCTTCTCCAGGTCTGGGCGCAGTCCGTCGCTATCCAGCAGAAAACCGAGGTACTGTACCCTCGAGCAAGGGTAAGCTTCGCTTCCACCACCTTCCGCAACACCACTTCGAGCCACTTCAAGTGCTCCTCCAGTGTCTCTGTTGCGATAATGATATCGTCCAAGTACCCGAAAATGTGTGGTTCGAACTCCGGCCCGAATATGGCATCTATTAGGCGCTGAAACGTCATTGGCGCATTCGTAAGTCCGAACGGCATCCGGGTGAACTGGTAGAGTCCCGACCCCAGAGTGGCGAAGGCTGTGTACTGCTTGCTCGCTTCGTCCATTGGCACTTGATGATATGCCCACTTCAGGTCTATTTTCGACAAATACCTCGCTTTCCGCAGCTTGTCTAGGATACTATCCATGCTCGGAATGGGGTAGGCGTCTTTGACCGTCACCGTGTTTAAGTCGCGATATTCTATGCAGAATCTTGGCTCTCCGTCGGACTTCTTGACTATCACTGGGGTGCTACTCCACTCGCTCGACGACCTCTCAATTATTCCCTTGCTCAACATCCTATCGATCTCTTCTTGCGCTACTTGCATCATCCGTGGCGACATTCTCCTCGGACGGTGCTTGATCGGCGCTGCTCCACTCACATCGATATAGTGCTTTGAGTGCTTGGCTAGTCCCATCACATCAGACGTCGGCGGGAGCAGGTCGTTGACTAATTTCTCCACTATTTCCTTCTCGCTCTCGCTCAACGCTGAGATTCCGGCGCATTCGGCGATAATCACTTCCGGGCCTTCTTTCTCATACGTGATGAACTTCCTCCACTCGCGAAGTCGGCGCCTAGGACCATCTCGTAGTCCGTATTTGGCAAGATCTTCAGACTTAGCGCTCCGACGGCACCATCCACGTCTAACATCACGTCCAATTTTCCCGCCGTCCTGCTCACTCCCCTTGACACGTTCTTCACACATGAATCGCCGGCGCGTACTCGATCTTTAAATTTTTCGGCTATGGTGGGCCCCACAAACGAGATCATAGACCCTGAGTCAAATAGCGCTCTGCAGATGTGGCCACCCAGTACTACCGAGAGATAGAATCTATTCTCTAAAGCGGTGCCGGCCACATCGCCACTTTCCTCGGGCCCTTCTTCCTTTTCCCCGCTTGGCGCTAGATCCATCTTTAACGGTCCTGGCGCTTGGCTGAGTGCTGTTTGTAACGTCGCTTGTCCTTCTTTTATAGGTGAGCCCGCTTCGTTTGTCCCAAATTCCTCAGCCATCAGTCTCAGTTCCTTGTTCAGATCTGTCACGCTTCGTGGCAGCTCTCGCTTCATACTGCCCACCATCTTCCCTTGTCGCTCTTCTCGCTCCTCCTGCACTCCCTCGACGGTTGGAGACGATTCTGACGCCAGGTTCTTCCCAACACGTGCTGTCGTCTCCTTCCTCTCTTCACTTCTCGACCCCTCTGCTCGTCTTCTCTTTACTGCTTCCCGATACGCTGCGTCCTCTTGTTTCTTCTTTTCCTCTTTTGGGTCTGCTATGTCTTCTGGTTTCTTCTTCTCTCTCATTGAATTTTGCCTTTCGGAGTCGGTTTCCGGCCGTTTCAGGGTTCCGAAAGGCACTACGTGTAAATGTTCTCCACCGATGTGCGTCTGTCGCTGGGTTGGCATCTCGGTCTCTCAGGACTCGCGTGATCGGATGTCTTTTCCCTCATCACGTCCGCTTCTTGTCTTATCTTCTCTCTTCTGCTCCTCTCTCTTTCGCTCCACGACTCCCGGCGCCGATGTGTTGTTGACCGCTGGGGATTCAGTTCTCGTTCCCTGCGATCTGACAATCCCCGCCCACGCCGGGTCCGCCGTCGGCGACAAGGTAATTGTGAAAGAATCCATAGAAAAAAGCAATGAGCATTTCAATTTCAATTATTTAAGGCTAAAAACCAACTTGAAAATTACTTTCAATAATTAGTTTTTGCTTTAAATCGTCAATAAATAATTATACAATGCGAATTTTAAATTATGAATCAAGAGGGATTGTGGAGAATTTTAAACTGAACGATATGAGATTCGAAAATTCCAAATTGGATCAATAATAAAAACGTGGCATTAGATAATGTATGGTTGCTTATGAACGCCAAATACATTCTTATAAAAAACCATGCCACTTTTTTACCATTGATCCGATTTGGAATTTTCAAAGCTTATATTGTACGGTTTACTATTCTTCACAAATCACTCAAATATAAATTTAAAATGCACATTATTCAATTATTTATTTACAATTTAAGTAAAAACTAACTTTTGGATGTGACTGTATAGCCAGAACAACCTTAAACTGATAATCATCTTTGGTATACACATTTTCCAAAACTCTTAAAAAATATGTTTTTAACTTATTTTAGAGCCACCTTAATAAAATGTTTTCTGATTTCTTACCGGATTCTTCATTTGCAATATTTTCCGAATCAGAACTGAATTCTTCATTACCAACTGCAGCTGGAAATAATTCTCTCGAACATCTTCGAGTTTTGGTTATACCTGCATTTGTATAATAGTTATATAGAAATATCAAATATTAAATGCTATTCGACTTATGCATTTATATGTTACTTATACAGGGTGATCCAAAAGTCCCGGTACGGCAGGATATCTAAAAGAATTCAAAGGCTTGAGAAAAAGTAAACTACCAAAAGTTTAGGATTTTTCCCTGGCTATCCGATGGTGACCTTGGATTTGACTTTGATCTTCGTTCTGAAGGTCGTTCCAAGGTGAAGGTCATTTTTTCAAATGGAAACCCCAATTTTTTTATCGCGGATTTAGAAAGAGCGGGAAATTTTACGTCCAAATATAGTCTTCACCATGACCTTGAAGGTAACTTCAAGGACAAATACATTTTTTTTATGTTGCTTATTTTCAATGGAAATTTCTTTATCCGATGTACATTTGCAAAGAGGGGAAAACTTTTACGTCCAATTATGGCCTTGACCATGACCGTGACCATGACCTTGCAGATCATTTCAAGGTTTCCAACGTTTTTTCTTAATTTTCATTGTTTCTTAATGAAAATTTTTTTCTAATTAAATATCTGTGGAGCTTGATACTTACTTAATGCTTCCTTCAATACATCAGTGACTAATAGCCCGTCCATGCTATTGGACAGTTTATAGCTTAATATGCCTTTGTTATGCCAATCTATAATAGCTGCTAGATACATAAAGCCTTTGTTAGTACGAATATATGTAATATCTCCGCTCCAGACCTCATTAGCTGTAGAAACAACTACTTTCTTAGTATTATGTAAAACACTACACTCTAAAACATTTTTCTCGCATATTTGGCATAAAAATTTTCTTAGTATTATGTAAAACACTACACTCTAAAAAATTTTTCTCGCAAATTTGGCATAAAAGAGAAAATTGTACGACCGATTAAGATGAACTTAATATTTTTTTTTCCATACAGTTTTATGTGAAATAGGATATTTGGGAGTAAAATTTTCTCCTTTATGCCAAATATGCGAAAGGAAAGAAAACTTCTAGTATGAAACAATGAAAATTAAGAAAAAACATTGGTAACCTTGAAATGATCTTCAAGATCATGGTCACGGTCATGTTCAAGGCCATAATTGTACGTAAAAGTTTTCCCCTCTTTCCCAATGTACATCGGATAAAGAAATTTCCACTGAAAATAAGCAACATGAAAAAAATGTATATGAGGCATTACACGTGAAATGTCCAGCGGCCCAAAATAAGCTCGAAGTAAGGTACTTTTAAACTTGCGTAAAAAGAAGGTAAATGTATGTGAAAAAATTTTATCAGGCATGGTTTTTGTAGATTTTGAGACAAGCTTTCCAATGGTACATTTCATTTTCCGGAATTTTCCCATTTTCATGGTGAAAATTCAAAAAAAAACTTTTTCTTCATTTTTCTCAAAGATGGACCAATTTTATCTTTTTTTAAGTGTGTACAATCGAAAGATGAGGTTTTATTACATTTAAATAATAAATAAAAAAAGGGACTCTTTCGTTTTTTTCGAGATAGAGTATGTTAAAGACCGCGCGAGCAACCCCGCGCGGCGCCGCGTGGCGCGTCGACTTAGTTACACTGCACGGGCGTATCAACCTATATTATTCAACTTTCTACTCATTTTAACCCTTTCAGTCACAGAAGCCTATATATAGAAAATTTATCAATTAAACTTTATTTTTATGTTCTATCAACACTAAAGTAACTAAAAATGCAGAAGTTTCAGGGTTTTTAATGAGATATTAAAAAAATGACGAGAAAAATAAAAAAAAATAGGTAGCCTGTATATATATATAGGCT
>UELU01075396.1:0-14080 GCA_900490025.1 Megastigmus dorsalis | reverse complement strand
GCCGTTGACGTCTTAAAAGAAAGATTTGAAAAAGCAATAACAGTAAAAGGTACACTTCAATACCATGCTTTTATACCTATCACACCAAACACACTGCAGTTAAAGAAATTTTCTTCTTCTAAAGAAAGTTCTACTTTCGTTTTAAAAGATAAAAAAAAGAAACTTACTAAAAAATATAATTTAAAAAAGACAAACGAGAAAACATTAAAACGAATTGTCAAATCAAATAAAAAAAAGTTTAAAGAGAAAGTTGACGAGCCTATTATATAATTATTTATTCAATTATTTCATAAGTTAAATAACAGAAAAATAAAGACTTAAAAAATTAAAAGGTACGTTTTCCCTATTAACCTTTTCAGTCACAGAAGTCTATATATATATATACAGGCTAACTATTTTTTTTATTTTTCTCGTCATTTTCTTAATATCTCATTAAAAATCCTGAAACTTCTGCATTTTTAGTTACTTTAGTGTTGATAGAACATAAAAATAGAGTTTAATTGATAAGTTTTCTATGTATAGGCTTCTGTGACTGAAAGGGTTAAAATGAGTAGAAAGTTGAATAATATAGGTTGATAGGCCCTTGCAGTGTAACTAAGTCGACGCGCCTCTCGGCGCCGCGCGGGGTTGCTCGCGCGGTCTTTAACATACTCTATCTCGAAAAAAGCGAAAAAGTCCCTTTTTTTTATTTATTATTTAAATGTAAAGAAACCTCATCTTTCGATTGAACAGACTTAAAAAAAGATAAAATTGGTCCATCTTTGAGAAAAATGAAGAAAAAGTTTTCTTTTTGAATTTTTACCGTGAAAATGGAAAAATTCCGGAAAATGAAATGTACCATTGGAAAGCTCGTCTCAAAATCTACTAAAACCATGCCTGATAAAATTTTTTCACATACATTTACCTTCTTTTTACGCGAGCTTAAAAGTAACTTATTTCGCGCTTATTTTGGGCCGCTGGACATTTCACGTGTAATGCCTCATATACACAGTATCCTGAAAATAGCAGTCTCCTGGAGGATACACAGGTGCCAAGAGTGGCCCCAGTAGTTTCCGGTGCTCGAGGTGTACGCGCAGCCTGGGGGAGGGGAAATCTCTCAGGTAGCCATATACCAGAGAGTATGAGCATCGAAACAATGGATCTGAGTCCTGGTGATCTGAGTGCAGTTCAGTATTTTAATTTGAACGGTTAGCTATCTTTCAATTTTTTACTATAATTGTTTATAAAACAATATAAACATTAAAAAATGTAGTAATTAAAAGAAATGATCGATTAGAGTAACGTCCAGAACATTAAAAAAAATTAGTAAAATTAATTGAAAAAAAAAACTCATTCCGAGAGGGGATTCGAACCTCCGTAACAAAAATTACCAGGCAAGGCGCTAATCCACTACGCCAACCGAATCATTTACATGATAAAACCAAGAAGTCACATATGTCTATCAGCCTATTCGCTATAGTAGCAATTATTTTAATTTTTTGCCTTTGCAATTAAAAAATATAATTGTCATGTACAATTAATTATATAAATAATAAATTTTTTCAAAATATTGAAATTATATTGATTTTTGAAAATACAGTAATAAATGACAAATGCCCTCTTCGTTATTCTGCTTTAATGATAATATACATATATGAGGCCTTTCACGTCAAGTCTCCTAGCGCGGCGCGCGAACGCCAAATCATGCTATTTCTAACTCGTATTTGCAGTACTAAAATATACTTAAAAAAAATATCCAATAGATGTTTTCGATGTATTTTTTCCTCAGCTTTCCAATGGCGTAAGCAGTTTTTTATATTTTCACCTTTAAAAATTAAAAAACGTCTTATATCTTAAAAAAGGTATTTTTAATATTTTTTTTTCATGTTTTAGATGGAAAGCTGAGGACTTTTTACATAAAAAAACTTTTTTTCCAGAAAGTGCTCAAGATGTTTTCTTCGAGAAAAACGATGCGAAAGAGTAGGCTCATCGCCGCTGCCGCGCAGGGCGCATGGTACAGCGTGCAGACTTGTCTGCCCATTACCCCATTCGTTTTTTATCTTTTCTCTGCTTAATAATTTTTTTCTGAAATATTTGAAATTCAGAACTTAAAGATGTTTTCTTTTTGAGGTTCAATCTATTTTCATCTATCGGAATAATAGCATGGTATTGTAAAGTTCCTGGTATAGATTTAGTCCCATCTAGCCTTGATTTTAGTTTCAAGACAGTTTTTTCGTAAGATTCTTTACTGCTATAAAAGACCTTGGTTTCTATGCAATAATTTTTAGCCCATTTAAATGGACAATTTAAACAGTCGCCTAAATAACATTTATCACGTGGATTACTACACATAATTGCTTGGGTGCAATCATAGTAGTTTTCAAGAGGCAATTGAGTATCTTTTGTGAAACTATCTAAATGAATAGCATCTAACATAAGTTTGACATTTTCGTGATGTACACATACGCAAACAGTATGTGTACCACTACTTCCAACTAAAACACAATGTGATGGTCTCAGTTGTGTGAATTTAGAAAAGCCAATATTAACATATTCATATTGTTTTTTAAATAAAGAATAAATTTCATTTAAATTACCAAGCAGTAATCTTTTTTGAACATGTTCTCTTTTATCGTTCTCCTGCTTAACGGATATGTAATCTTTTAAGCCTGGCATAATTCGACTTATATTATCATTTTCATAAAAAGTTTTTACTAAATTTACTGTTTCAACTGAAAGTACCTTTCCATGTTTCATCGTAGGTATTGAAAAAGTTCCACTTTTCGCTACTAATTCTTTTATTTTTCGAGCTTCCCATTCACTACAACCAAACTCTCTGATTAAGTCCGTACGAGACCAAAAATCAGGGGCAAGAGTAAGCAGTTGAATTTTATCTTGTTTAGTTACGCATTCTGAAAACATTTTTTTTAAGTTTTCGAGGACTGCCACACCTGCTTTGTGATATCCATCTTTACACTCTACTCTAGCTTTTTTATTATCAAAAGGAGGTAATTCCTGTTTCTGTTTGTAAATTTGCCGTCGACAATTAGAACAGATTTTCGCATTTTTTACTAGTGGATATTTACTTCTTAAAGTTTTTGGAAAGTCAAACACATCTTTAGTAGAAGAATGATTAATTTTATTTAAAGGATTTATGCATTTTCTATTCCACACTACATCCATTATAATTAATGCAATAAAGTATAATAAAACCAATAATTTCAAATAATTTAGTTAGTGATTTAGTTCTCATAGACTGCAGGAAGAACACTATTAAATCGAGAATACAAGCCGTAAAAAGGAATTTTAAAAAAATCCTAAAGTCATTTTGACAAAAAGTCATGCTCTTATATATAGTCGCTTTGATGATTTATCTGCAGAATAGTAAGTATGATATAGAAGCCACCTATGGAGTAAAAAAATAAACAGTGCATCGCGTGGGGTCGCGCACCGATCCTTGCGCCATGCGCGGCGGCGGCGATGAGTCTACTCTTTCAAATCGTTCTTCTCGAAGAAACATCTTGAGCACTTACTGGAAAAAAAGTTTTTTTATGTAAAAAATCCTCAGCTTTCCATCTAAAACATGAAAAAAAAATATTAAAAATACCTTTTTTGAGATATAAGACGTTTTATAATTTTTAAAGGTGAAAATATAAAATTTTGAAAAAACTGCTTACACCATTGGAAAGCTGAGGAAAAAATACATCGAAAACATCTATTGGATATTTTTTTAAGTATATTTTAGTACTGCAAATACGAGTTAGAAATAGCATGATTTGGCGTTCGCGCGCCGCGCTAGAAGAGTTGACGTGAAATGCTTCATATACGTTTAATTTATTAAAATCACGAGGTTCCGTCTAATGTAAAATGACAGTGGTGTTAAAATTAAAACACCTTTCAATTGTAATTATTTTTAGAATTTATCTCATAAAAATGTAATTACATTTGGGGAAGTAAAACATTTAATAAAATTTTATGTTAAATAATTCGGTTAAAAATGAACTATTAATGCACTTTGGAATTTACTCATTAATGTATAAGGTTCATAAAAAAAATCAGTCCAAAGGCCGGGTTTCTGTAAATGTCTAAACCGTGTGGATGGAGGATACGCGCGACAATCCCCCTTTTGCCGCTTTGGCCGACCGCGCGTTTTATTTCGGTATTTCTCCTCCGCCGCCGTACATGCAAGTTGCCGCCTCCTCCGTGCTTCGTGAAATCGAGCAGCGGTGGGAGGGAAGGCTAGATGCGCATAGTTCCATGCACATATGCGTGGCACCGCTAGCTCACGAAGCAATTGAACTGGCACGGGTTCGCCGTACCTCGCTGGCAATCTCTTACTAATCTCTGCTTATACTAACTTATAAAATTCATAAAACTGTATAAATAATTGTAAATTACTACAATTTATTAATATGGTACGAGTTTTCTTTATTTACTTTAGAGGGAAAAAAATTTTGAAGTTTTTATGAACGTTGATAATAATTAATCCAAAAAAAATTATTATTCGTAATAATTATGTGAATTCACGAAAACTGTTTGTACTCTTCGACAAGCAAAAGCGATTCAAGGTATTACAGGAATGTAATAAAGCATGCAAGGATATGGTTAATGACAAATATATAATGCGCACAAAATTAATAGAAAAAGACTCCAAATTTGAATTTAAACTTATATGTAGTCAGTTAAGCATACTTACATCAAATTTTAAATATTCAATAAAAAGCTGTTCATATTGTGTATTGTTACCTCTCTAACTATATAAGAACGACGAATTCTGAAGAGTTAACATGTAGATCTTCGTCATCTAGTGGACAAGGTAACGGAATAGTAATCAAAAGGTAGAGGATTCAAATCTTCATGAGGGAAAATTAAAAATATTCACGCAAATGTTTTTATTTTATTTTTGTATATTCAGGTTACACTTAGCATAATTCAAGTATCAGTTATAGTTTTTTGAGAAATTTTTAGTTGAAATAAAAACCTAATGATAATGATCAGATGAGAAATCAGATGAGAAACCAAATGAGAAACCAGATGAGAAACCAGATGAGAAATCAGCAGTGAAATGGGGCCAAATTCGCAGTTGATTTCTCATCTGATTTCTCATCTGATTTCTCATCTGATTTCTCATCTGATTTTTTGAAGCAGGGTAATTAGAAATATTTAAAATAAAAACATCAAATCATTCTTTAATTAAAAAAAAATACAAAAAACTTAAAATTTAGAAAAATTTAAATATTCTCAAAACTCATTAAACAAATGCTTAGAAAAAATATACAGCTCATAAGGTGCAGATATGCTATTTATATTGGAATGAGGCTGTTTTTACTTTGTGCAGTACCGGTGTACTGCCCACTCCTACCTTTCCTGCACGTTGCAGCGGGAAAATCTCCACGGGATTATCCCCGCTGATCAGATTAAACAACTGGTATACAAACGCTTTCTGTTGATCGGACTTTTCCTATCGTGAACACCGTGCTGTACTCATGATGCCAGCTACTCAGTTTATGCACAGTGGAAACGCTTTTCCACTGTGCCCGCGGAGGCAACGGTAATCGCGGGAAAAATAGGGAAAGTAAAATACTTAAATAACGAATGCGGGACTTTAGTTTACTGGGGTGAATATATTCTGTAATATTCTATACAAACAATAAGTCATACAATAACTCGCGAACCGAGAAGGCTTTTTCGCGGTAAAATGCACGCACACAAACACACACGGATCACCGTTTGCGATCTGTCGCAATAGTACTATCCAAGTACTTACTCTCTGTTGCTTGGTATATTCAGCAATCATGCTCACGCGGTCCTCTTTGACAGTTGTACTGGCCTGCAGTCCAGTGCAGCTGGGGTCGAGGTAGTTGTGGGTGACTACGAGCACACTCATACGCACACACATGCACACACTTAGTACGTCGCGTATCGACCAGCCGTAATTATGTCCCGCGTCTATCCGTATTCGCGGCGGAAATTGATCTGATTCGCTGGAAATTGATGGGCGCGATCGTATTCTCCTATCGCGCCGTCTCTCTCTAACTCGTGAGATCGCCTATCTCTCTCTATTCCGCGACACGCGCCACGCTGACTGTCCTGCTCATCATTCACGGTGCTTGCGCGCCATCGGATCGAGTGTACAATCGAATTAACGATTGAATCCTCGATTTAGGGCGGGGCTACTCCTGTTATCGAATGCCGTAGAAAATCGATTTTGTTCATAATATCGTTATTTTCTCCAAAAAATAAAAAATCCTAATGCCTGAAAATTTAACAAATTCATGTAAATAACATTCTTAATAATTTAGTAAATTTTTATAATCATTAATTCAGAGAGTCAAAAGTTATAACCTAAGTTTCAAAAAATGAAATTTTGCAAAATAAAAAAATTCGCAAGCTATTTTAGAAAATAATGTCTCAAATTGTAGGTTATGAATATCTTTTTCTAACGCGTATTGCATAATTTTTAAAAATCGAATTTTTAAAATCGAGAAAGAAAAAGAAATTTATTTTCTTAAATAAAACAAAAGAAAATCGATGAATCTTAAATATTATTTTTCGTCCATTATCCCACAAAAGAAACGAATAAAATGAATTACTAAACTTATAAACTAGTTCATTCGTTCTCGATATACAGATGTATGTATATGCACATTCACACACACAAACACGAAAAGAAATTTTCTCAAAAATAGTCTCAAAAATTATTGTTCCAATAATTTAAGAAAATGTTTTTAATGATACAGCATGAAGTTTTATTTAATTATCTCAAAGGAGGGGTAAAGTCCATTATGGTTTGAAAAATTTAAATATTATATCGAATTGTTTTGGCTTTTATCATAATTTAGTGTCATCGAATAAGTGGCATAAACACAGGCACATTCACAAACGTTTTTAAAAATAGCATATATCAACTCCTACATGTTCAAAATATACTTCTATAATTTTATCTGAAAACTTTTTCTCACCATTATACAACGCTTTCTTTTACAGGAAGCACAATGTTTGCTGATTTCCAATGATAAATCGCATATCTTTTAATTTTACGTTATTGAATTTGGCAATAAATAAAAAAAAATAATTGACGGTGTTTCTAAACTTACATCTGACGAGAAAAAAATTTTTGGGGTTTATTAATATTTCAGTATTACACACTTTATTTGCGATTTAGTAAAAGTTAGAAGTTTTCTGGAAAATTTTATATGAGGTCCTGTACAATTTTTGTATAATGGCTCTACCGTACTGACTCCTTTATCTCCAGATTCAAGAGATATTAGCAGATTTACATAAACCAATTTGCCCAAAACTTTTTATAATTTTTTAATAGTTTTGGTTAAAAATTTTATAATCTCATCCATGACAGTATTGAAAACAAGAATCAATAAATATTGTACTTACAATAGGTACAATTGGCGCTGGCAATGCTAATCTTTGTAATGCTTCCCAATTGAAATTTGTAAACCACCTAAAATTTTTTATAGTACAATTATATAAATACTATTATTATTTTAAGAATAAAGAATATTAAATTACTTATGAACTCTTATATCTTGAATACCATTGCGTTGATATCCTAAACGCTCTGATGGAGACAAACGAAGGAGTTTTCTTATGAAATGATTAGCGGATTTATTAATGTGGCTAGGTATTGTAATCATTTCAATGCCTTTTAAAATCTTGTTGTACGTAGTCATATGATCAGGACCTCTAAAAGGTGGCTTACCCAATAATAATTCATGAGTCAATATTCCAAGGGCCCAATAATCAACTGCCCTGCAAAAAATGTGGTTCATAATTATAATTGATATATATTCACTATATGTATATGAGACGTTTTACGTCAACTGGGACAGTGTAACGGACAAAAATTGAATATCTCAAAAAACACGTATGATGGCTTAAATTGTTCGTAGAAAGGTAGGCTTTCAAACGTGAGGAAGCCTGTTCAAATTTTCAAAATGGCGGTTGTAAAATGGTGTCTTTCTACATTTTATTTTCATAAGCAACAAAATGCGGTTTTTAGTGAAATGATTATCGCTTAACCACTGCTAGTAAAAAATTTAATGTTCTTAAAATATACGTTCCGCAGCATAAAATGCTTGCACAAACGTTTTCAGTTTATTTTAAGCATCAAAGTCGCATTTCACTAATAAAAATTCACTAAAATTCGGCACCATTTTAAAAAATTTTACCTTGCTACGTTACGTTTGAAAGTTTACCTTCCTACGAACAATTTAATCCCTAGTACGTGCTTTTTGAGCTTTTCATCTTTTGTCCATGACATTGTCCCGGTTATCGTGGAACGTCCCATTATATATATGGGTGATACCACGCTAACATGAAAGTCAAAAATTTTAAAATAGGCGACACTTTGGAAAAATGTTGTATTTCATATCTAAAATACAGAGTGACACAGTCCCAACGCACCACTTTGCGAATCAATTTATTCGGAACTGGATAGAAAAAAAAAGTGCAGCAGGTCTCAGTCGATGTTAAATTGTAAGTAGAATTCAATGGTATAGGCAGAATTAATGTAAAACTTTTGGTTTAAAAGATAAAAAATTTATTTTCCAAAATAAATTTTATTAGGGAATATTTCTGCCATATTCTTGTAGACGGGATAAAAATAATTCGAAATAGTCGTTTTTGGTTAGCGATAATATTCTTATCCTTTCGTAATAAATATTAGAAATATTCATTATTCATAGTCGTTGCCGAAATTACGGGACTCAGATGACCGTTTCAGTTAGGTCCGTCATCGTCACGTTACCGAGCGGCGAGCAAAGTACGGCAACTCTACTCCGGTCTCCGATGATCTCGGAAAAAAGTGTTTTTAAGGTTACGGAGAATACCAACTATAATATAACGGAGTTTTGTCATTTTGTTGATATCGTCAATTGAGATGGAGGATAATAGATGGCGGTAGATGAATATTTCCAGCGTTGCATTATTATTTTCAATCGCAATAATGTAATATAAAATAATTCAGTTATAATTTATATTAAAACTAAACACATTTTATCAGTCAGTCAAAATGATTGAATAATGATGAGTACGAACCGACATAATTATTTTTTGAAAAGTGTAAAATTAAATTGCTCAATTTTAGCCACTGAGCAAATTTAACTTTGTAATAATATTCGTTCGTCATACTTCTCGGCATATTTTCTGCCATACCTTTTTCCATGCTTCTAGGCATACTTTCTGCCATACCTTTTTCCATACTTTTTTGCATCTTTTCTCCCATACATCGATGTAGAGCTAAGTGACTGTCTATGATAATAATCTAAGGAACTCAGTCTCAAATATGAACTCTGTAGGAAGAGACATGGATACTTTGTTCATGATAACTTTAATAGTTTCAAATTGTACGATTTATATCTATACATTCTCGTGTACGGCTACATTCCCCACCTAGACACAAAAAAACTATGGAGAGAATTAACTGAACAACATCGTCCGCGACCATACGCACGAATAAAAATAATAGTAATTAACTAATAATTTGACGTACACTGTTAGCAAACGGCAATGTCAAGCACCTGCACTACTAGTTAAAATATTCTATATTCTATAACCTTCTTAGAAGCTCTTTGCTCTTTCTCTTTGCTCTATGCTTTTATCTTTATCTTTGCTCAATGAATCATTCTATGAAAAATAGTAACGAAAAGAACGAATGTTATTACAAAGTTAAATTTGCTCAGCGGCTAAAAATGAGCAATTTAATTTTACACTTTTAAAAAAATAATTATGTCGGTTCTCACTCATCATTATTCAATCATTTTGACTGACTGATAAAATTCGTTTAGTTATAATATAAATTATAACTGAATTATTTTATATTACATTATTGCGATTGAAAATAATAATGCAACGCTGGAAATATTCATCTACCGCCATCTATTATCCTCCATTTCAATTGGCGATATCAACAAAATGACAAAACTCCGTTATATTATAGTTGGTATTCTTCGTAACGTTCAAAACACTTTTTTCCGAGATCATCGGAGACCAGAGTGAAGCTGCCGCACTCTGCTCGCCGCTCGGTAACGTGACGACGACGAATCTAACGGGAACGGTCATCTTAGTCCCGTAATTTCGGCAATGACGATCAATAATGAATATTTCTAATATTTATTACGAAAGGATAAGAATATTATCGCTAACCAAAAACGACTATTTCGAATTATTTTTATCCCGTCTACAAGAATATGGCAGAAATATTCCCTAAAATAATTTATTTTGGAAAATAATTTTTTTATCTTTCAAACCAAAAATTTTACATTAATTCTGCCTATACCATTGAATTCTACTTACAACTTAACATCGACTGAGATCTGCTGCACTTTTATTTTTCTATCCAGTTCCGAATAAACTGATTCGCAAAGTGGTGCGTTGGGACTGTGTCAGTCTCTATGCTCCCAAATTGCAAACGTGTAATTACTATCAAGCACCAAAGATAGACCAAATATATAATTTTTTTTAATTTTCAAATCTTCCTGACAAAATCATAAATATGGTAAATACAAATGTTGTTGCATTTTATCTCAAAAAGAAGTCTCAATTTTTTTAGAATGGTCGATTTAACACCTACGTACAATTAAAAATCTAGTCTTCATCTATATGACGAATTTCATTCTACGAGAACACCAAATTTTCATTTATTTGATTACATTAAAGACCTTATAATAGATGGGCAACTCAAAGAGATAAAATCTACAGTACTTTAAAACAAGACATTGTTATCAATTCATATGCTAAAGGAGGACGCCGAGAGCGGCCCATGGTCAAACTTGGCATGAATCCTATAAAATCGACTTCAGCACAAAGAATCCTTAAACTCTGAAGTATTTGAATAAAAGATGTCTTCTCTATGAAGTGGAAAATATAAAAAAAGTGATTTTTTCTAATTTTTAATACTAGATTTCGGATGAAATCTTGAGTTTTTCACTCATTTTACCAAAATTGACATGAATATTTTTTATATTTCCGCGCATTTCCCCTGATTAAATTTTATTCCAATATTAATATTTTGATTAGTTCTAAAGAATAAAAATTTGTACGTTTATCTAGGTTTATTTATTTTCTACGCATTCGTTGGCGTCCTCCTTTAAATTAATATTGTTTTGTCATGCCAACAATTTTGACATTTGATAAGTTGTGTAACAGGGCTGTTTTATCCGTGTGCAACACTAATACGTTATTATTTTCCGAAGCTCAGGTCTCAAGAGCAATCGTAGACAGCGCGAGACTCTCTTGAAGAGCATGCAACCGGTTTAGACTTTGCATCCTAGATTCAATCACGAATTCGTTATACTCCTCCCACAGAAGCTTGATGCCGGGATGGTAATAGCTCTAGATTTCACGATCAAAGATCGTTGACTCAAATAGGAGAGTCCTGCTTTGATGAGGTAAGAAAGAAATAATAGGAATGAAACTCTAGTTCTTCCCAATAAATATACCGACTCCTTTATTTAACGGAGCACTGGAAGCTACATCTCTTATACATCCAGTGCTTCTTCAGGTTTGAACACTTATACCGTAAACGTAACACCGAACGTATCTCTTTTTCTCTTTATGGTGCCGCTTCTCTAACGGCTGCCTCTAAAAACCGAGTCCGCCTGTTCACACTTCCTATGCACTCTTTCCAGTCAGGTCAGCTCTTCAGCCACCAGCTTCACCTCGGCCTATTTCCTAGCCGCGAGAGTCTTGCGGACACGTTTACGTCGGAAAGTTTCTCGCGCTGATTCTCTACCGGTCTCGTCCATTGGATCGTATGCCACACGACCTCTGCCCCGCAGCACTGCCGCAACAGCTAGCTGCTTTGCTAGAGGTTTTCCTTGCGTCTCGGAAGAGTAAGGAGGGCTCCTCGCTGTCTGGCAGAGCTGCCGCACCCTTTTCAATCCCTAGGGCTCTTTACGGCGCCGTAGCTCTTCAAGAGACCCGTTCCGCTTCCGATTTCTTTTGCGGCACAGGGTTCCTCAACCTGTGCAGACGCTCAGTGGGCGAAAATCCCGATTTAGCTGGACTCCATACAGAATCCATACGGAAATCCATCTAAAATTACATCCTGTATTCATTCAAGATTATCTATTTAATTAGATAATCTTGATCATCGGTAAAAAAAAATAATAAATTGAATTTCCCTGTGAGTTAGATACCAGGATAAAAATGTATATATGGATCTGAATTCCATATAGATTCCATAAGGATTTTTCAAGGATTTCTATAAGGAATCCATAAGGAATCCATACTAATCCATACTGAATCCATATGGTAATCTGTCTGAAATAACATCCTGGAGTCCATATTGAATCCATACGGATTCCATATTGATTGCATAATCTATGTGGATTTCACCTTGAATATCAGGTCCTAGAGTTTTGGAATCAATTAACAAAACTTCACAATTCACGTAGTTTGGGGGACTATCCTTGGCGTTAGCATGCGGATGATAATATTCAAACCGGGGAATTAAGCTTTAATATTCCAATTGGCAATGTTACAATTAACGTGAAATATATATATAGATTCCATAGGGAATCGACCCGTTGAACGACGAACCGACCGGATCGAACCCGTCTAAACCGTTGTTAAAGTAGTACTATACCAGTTACTTTAAAGCGAATTTTGAACATGTCAAGTGTCAAGGAAACTAAAAAAATATAAAAAAACCGTATGACGTTACACCTTGGTAAATCTTCCGGTCCCGTAGGGAATAGCTCGATTTTCCCTATAGGGTTACCGATGATGGAGTCTAAATAGTGCACTCTGTAGCTCTACGTGTCTAGATGTAGAATTTGACCGTATTCGATGTCTAGGGGTATAAGGTCGTCGATGATGGAGTCTAAGTAGTGTGCTTCGTAACTTTTTATGTCTAGGGATAGAATTCCGTAGTACTCGATGTGTAGATGCACAGGAAGCCCTATAATGGTGTTTTCGTAGACATGTACGACTCTATATATATGCATATGTGTGTTATTCTGGGATTCATAAAAGATTGTTCACAACGGCTGGGTTTTTGCGAAATGAAAGTTATCTTTTAAGAATCCCAGAATCATGCACATACGCATATATATACTGTGCAAGGTCCGAATTTCGTAAATAATAAAGTTTTTACTTATAATAGCTTTAAGTTTTTAAGAAAATGTGCAGTTCATTAATTTTTTGTATTACGATGAATTAAATTCATCGTAATAGTTTAAATCATGAAAATTAAGAATAAGTGTTCAGGGCAGCGAACGTTTTGTTTTGTTTTATGAGAACTGATCGGAAATTGAGATCTTATACAAAAATCATGAAAATTTACCAAAATAATATAATTTGAATGTAAAAACAGTTATTTTAAAAATGAAGTGTTTCTCAAGCGGATTTTAGATGAATTTCATTTTTAATTCTATGTTAATGTTAATAACACATTTTCTGAACAGAATGATTGAACTTCAATATTTAAATTTTTAAATAATAACACAGGGACACAAAAATAAAGTGAACAGACCCAGAGACTAGACCTATTATTTCCTATGTATTTTGACGCGCTGAAACCGAACCCGAGCGCAGAATTACTTCAGGACCCTTCATTTTTTTAAATCTAGAAAAACCACCCAGAAAATCAGTAAATCGATCCTTACGGGGGCTTACAGTAGGTAAGGGTTCGGTGAAAAAGCTTAGAGTACCTGAAAATGACTACAAATGTTATTTTTTATGTACTTTGACGCGCTGAAGCCAAAACTGAAGTTTATTTTACTTGTATGCTCTTTAAATTTTGAAAATCTGGTGGAAAACCTAGAAAAATCGCTGAAAATTGTGCGGCTTCGCACTGAAAAGCTTGAGTTAATCAGGCAATGAATTTTTTCGTGAGTGTATCATACATGATTTTTGTGTATTTTGACGCGCTGAAATCGAATTCACGGTCTATTTTACTCGTACGCCCTTAAAATTTTGAATAAATGGTGAAAAATCGTAAAAAATGCTAAAACATCGTTAAAAAATCGTTGGTTTCTCTTTTCAGCATCCAACAAAAATCTGCCATCATATTAACATTCCACTTTCCTTGGTAGCGGCGTTCCATTTCCTTGATGTCTTGGTGAAATCGTTTACCCTGTTC
>UELU01075273.1:0-12459 GCA_900490025.1 Megastigmus dorsalis | reverse complement strand
GAGCTTTGAGTCGAGCGTCACTCCCAGGTACTTATCAGCTAGCTTGGTCTGGACCGTCTCATCGCGCGCAAGGTGTTAATGCGCCTTTTAATGAGCAGCTAATTCGAGTCCGTGGTCCTCCATCCAGGAGGTCACTCGACGCATTACGTGACTGAGTCGCATCTGACACGCGTCAACATCTCTCGCGATGATGACGGCCGCTATGTCGTCCGCATACCCTATCAGGAACGTGCCCTCGGGCATTTCCATCCTTATTTCCTTTTGCATCGGACCATCATCGGTGTCATAAACTATGGAGCGGTTCTTGCGATAACTCCCGAGCTTTAGGAGAATATATCCGGGGACTCAGAAATCTGGCTCCATGGCGTTCAGCGCCTGGTTCCACCTGACAGAAATGAAGGCGTTTTTCACGTCTAAGGTGGCCAGCAAACATACGGGGCGTGAGAAATGGTTTCCCCGCTCCATCGAGCTTACGGCGTCAACGACCTCCTGGACTGCATTGATGGTTGACTTGCCCCGTCTGACACCGTACTGGCGAGGGGCTAGATCTCCTGCTTCTCGCACGGCTGCTAGGAGACGGAGCTTCAGCAGCTTCTCCAGGAGTTTGCCTGCGGTGTCCAGCATGCGCAGTGGTCTGTATGATGCTGGCGTGCGTGCCGGACCCTTGTCTTTGCTGATCAGGACAAGTTTCGCGACCTTCCAGCGGACCGGAAATACGCCCGCCTTTAGGCACAAGTTGTACATGTCCAGCAAGACGCTCGGGTGACTCACAGATATCGCCTTCAGCAGCTCCGCCGGGAGGCCATCCGGCCCTGGAGCTCTCTTCTTTTGCATAGACGTAACCGCCCTTGAGAGCTCCACCCTCTTAAATAGACTCAACTGGGCAGCCGGATGTTTTCTGGGGGCGCTGTCTCCCGGGATGCCCGGGGGACAAGGCATTTACGTTGTTATTGATCGTTCCCGCGTCTGTTGGACTGCTGACGGCAAAAGCCGACAGCTTGCGGGTAACCGTCTTGTAGCCCCCTCCCCCAGCTCCCAGCAGCAACGTCGCTGGCTGGACTTGACGGCCCGCTTTAGTTGCTTCTTGGCCGCAAGGTGTTCCGCGACCAAGGGGGCTGCGTCAAGTTCGCGTTGTCTGGCCCTTTGCGCACGGCAGCGTAGGGCCAGGCACCTCTTGCAGAGGTCCGCGATTTTGCTCTTTCACCAGTAGGCAGGACGTCTCTTTCTGCTACCGAGCTGCTTCCGCGCAAGCCTCGTGGATGAGCCGCATAGTGACGGCTGTCACCTTCTCGGCCCGCGCTGGCGGCGGCACGTCGGCCGGAATGCTTCTCAGTGCTTGGTCCGGCATACAACATGGGCGACCGTAATAAAATAATTAAATGTCTAGAGATTAGGAAAACCCACAGCGTCTATTGGGAGCACATTATTAACTATGTTTAGCTAATGATGTTGTTTTCGCCAGATCTGCATATAGAGTTTGGAAAACGCATATTGTTCGAAATAGGAAGAGAGGGAAACAGGGGAGGATCCAGAGGTGATATGCTGCCTCTCGGAATCCTGATAGATCAGTGTGAACACGGGAACCATGGAATAAGTAAGTTCGGGAAAGAGCGCGCACAAGGCGGCTCTAGAAAAGTTGCGAACAAAATAAGTCGAAACAAGTAAGCAAAAATAAGTTACAAGGAACACCACAGGTTCGGTAACAAATAGAAAACCGCGTTGAGAAATATTGAATTGAGCGAAGCGACGAGATAAAATAGGGAAAACAGAGTTAAGAGTAAGCAAAATTGTAAGGAAAATTGTAAGAAGATTCAAATGTCAAAAAATAAACTTTAGTGCAAGAATATAAGTTAAAATTCTGATTTGTGCTTCATTTGGTAAAGAATCCCTATCCACAAAAATCAACAGGAGAAGCGGAAACAGCTATACTAGGAAGGAGGAAGAAAAGAAAGTTTAATTTAAAAATGTTTTGTCTAAACATATAAATTACGCAAATCAATCATTTTTTTTTAAGTCTTTAGTGCGCGGTAACTGACCAAGAGGAACGTGACAGCCTGTCCTCTTGATCAGTAGGTTTAGTTTAGTCGCCAATTGTGAACGGGGCAACCTGGTCTGTTTGGTGGATCAGATTCATTAAAGTTAAAATTCAGAAAGATTAGCAGACTTCCTCGGGTTGAAACAAAGACGGGTAAAATCATTTCTCAGCGGCGTTCTCCAGCCCCGATTATAGGACGAGAGTCCTGATCAAAAAAGGAGATTAATAAAATAAAATCTTGTGTGCGCCCATCAGGGCGTTATACCGGCGTCTTTTAGAGTCGGACTTGGCTTCCCCCCATTCGAGAGCTTTAGGATTAAAATCTTCCGCTACTATCAGCTCGCCCTCCATGTCCCGCGTAGCGTGTTCCAGGGCATCCAGTTTGGCCCGGAAGTCGTCTATGCGATCATTTGGGGTGAGGTACACGCTGAAGTAATAAGTGTCCGCGTGTCTCACCCAGACGACGCCGCGGCCGGCTCCGTGGTCCGCGAGGTGAAAACTCCGCGGGTCCGGTATCCATATGGCACCAGTGCCAAGCTGATCGGTATACCATCACGGCCCCGACCCGTTCCGATACTGTTCACGGATGAGAATAATCTCAGCGTTCTCCTCGGAAGAAATCTGGGCAAGGAGGTTTTGTGCACTCCTCCTCCTGTTCAGATTTCCTTGGAGGACTAGGGCTATTTTCTGTTGTTTTGTGCAAGTGCAGCGAGGAAGACTCCACATGCGCCCGATCCCGCGACATTTTTCCGTACCTCTGTCTCTCCCTCGGCATTGGCACACAGGAATCAGTCGGGCTCCAACTTACAGTTCTTACCAACATGGTCCTACGGTCCAGTCCCTTGCAGGCCTAGCTCTGGTGGCTGTAGCCCAGACATTTTTAGCACCTGGGCACTTCCGCTCTTCGACGTATCCTACAGTTGACCCACCCGACCCTGATGCGATTCATCGACCGACACCACTGCTACTCGCTGCCCCCGCATATCTGATCGGGTCACTGTAACCCTAAGGTGGCCCATGCATTTATTATGCTATTGCATTTAATGTTAAAAATTTTCAACAAGAGGCACGCGCGACGTTACATTTGTCTTCTTCATTTATCGCTTCACGATATGACTTGGGATCGCAATTTATCTTGGCCAATAAGGCACAATATACATTACCGCTTAATATTTGTTCGATCTCATTTACTACATATGCAGTAATAACTTTTTATATCTCGTTTGCTTTTGCTTTACGTGGGTGGCCTCTTCTTCGGTTCTCTTTTCCCTCCTTTCTCATGCTCTCTGTTAAAAATTATTTATTTATCTTTTCAAAATCATTAGATCAATCCTTGATTTGTCCGTTAGTTAAGTCTTCACTAAACACCAATTTTTATTGAATCTCACGTCTCGACTCTGGTAGAACTTAATAATGCATATCTCGTAGTTTTGTATCCAACTAGAAAAGTAGAAAACACCACTTGTCTAAATTTAGGACCAACTTTTCTTTGTATTGTAATATAGGCCAAGTAAGCAATTCTCTTAAGTTGGCTTATATTCACTCTATAGTGTGGATTGAATTTCTGCAAAGGAGTGTCTATATTATTCGGTTTATGAGGCGTGCGATTATATACAAAAACTGCAGCTCCAAGCGCCAAGTTCCACATGTTTTCTGGAAGCTTTGAATCATACAAGAGCACCCTTATTTTGCCTCCTTACATTAAATCGCTCAGCAACTCGAGACGTTAATTTATAATTTGGTTTTGCATTCGAATCATGCGTACCCAGTCATTTAATTGCCTAATTTATGTAGTTCATCGCATTTGAACCTTTCTCATTCAAATCTTTATTTTAATTTAATATAATCATTTCCTTTTTATCAGGTTTATTATTCCTCCTTTTGAAATAGTTTCCGTCTCGTAGGGGTAAGCAGTCAAGTTATACATTCAATTTCTTCATATTCAATCATTTTCATATTGCAAGCCTTCCCTTTGAAATCGGTCAGAGCTTCGTAAGCTGTCTCAAAAGATTTTCTCTATATTTATCCTCCGTATCTTGTCAGTCTCTATACTCAAACGTAGATGGATATTCCTATCGCTTTCAGTGAAGTCATCTAGAAAGTCATTTAATCGGTCCACCTTATTTCGCATCTGGACTACCGCTTCACGTACAGACTCCAACTTTTCATCCAGAGGGCTCGTCACGTGGTCGAACATTCTTTCGAACATTTGTTCGATTTCTGCACAGTTGGTTATCATATCGAGTGGTTTTTCTGTTTTAGGTGCGTACCTTTTTAAGCTTATATTGACTGTACACTTTTCGTTAGCTATAATTTTCGACGATATTTTAATAGTTAGCGACGGCTCAATTCTCTTTTCATTTTTCGTTTGGCTTCCCTTTACATCTCTCGTTTCGTCTCGCGATTCACTTCGCATTTCATCTCTCGCTTTTAAAGTCTTGCACGCGTCTTTTAGGTTGACATTAACCACATCATTTTTAATTTTATCGTCGTTTGCACCGGATTCGTATTTCACGTTTATTCGCGTTGGTAGAGGTGGAAGTCGTTAGCTCGTTTTCCTCGGGCATTATGAGCACTTCCCCTTTTAATCATTTCTTTGATTGCTTCGGAGACCACTCGTACTTTCTCCTTTAATAAATGCTTCATCTCTGGAAAATATAATATTTATGTATCTATGTTTGCTGAGAAATCAATTTCTTGAACACAAAGATATCGACACAACAGCTGGCATAGCCATCAGACACTTGAACACAAAGCGTTGGCTACTATGCCCCCACTAGTATCACGTGAATACGTACAATGCAACACACTGTTCAAGAATATACTCTAACATTCTGATTTGGGTAATCGGTGGTGGAATCTAATAGTTCGTACTGTGTTCTCAAAAACAACACTAACATCAACTCATCTATAATAAAATGCACATATCTATTTTAAAATCAATAACTAGCTATTGTTTTTCATTCTTACCTCACAGTGATACATTTAATTAAATACATGTATAAATTATATATTATTTCGTAACCAATATTTCGTCACATCCAAATAATATTTTTCGTCTCTTTAGCTATTGCTGATGAATACGAATTATAGTAGCTACTGATCTAAAGTTTACAAATATTTTAGTAGGAATTAGTTCATACTCAAGCATGTTTCCTTGCACGTGGTGCACAGGAATGCAAAAAAAATTACTATGCTTATGAAAAAAAAAAAAATTGTAAAAAATTGTTAATTAAAAATTTTTATAATTGTACACACATTCCTATTATTTGTGAGGATGATAATAAAGAGATCATCAATTTGAGTCCACCACCTGAGCTACACCTCATGTTTGGCGTTGTTAATACACTGTATAATAACATATTACTGGAATTCGAGAAAGACAGTCTATTTTAAGCAAAAAAATGTAATGTCTCGCCAGATTTTACGTATGGCAGTCCTTCATTTGCAGGAAATAGTTGTAAAACCTTGTTAAATAATGGAGACAAATTATTGAAATGCAATGTTTAAAATATGTTAAATGCTTTCAAGATTTTCAGTTCGTTGTTGATCGTTGTTTTTCTTGAACTTTGCAAGAAAATTATAAACAGACAATTTTCGAATTTCAAAAAAGTTTTGTTGCATTAAACATTCCAATTATGCCTAAAGTTAATGCTGTGTCCTTCGAGGTCCCAGAATTTCATAATCGGGTTAAGGTAACACCACTCTAGAGGCTGAAAAAAAGGCCTAATTTTGACAATTTATTTTCGGAGTGTGGGAAAAGGAATAGTATTTCTTTTTAGAGAGTTCATTTAACACATATTGAAGTATGAAAATAATATTTTTTATTATTATTTTAATGCAAAATGGCGGCGATATAGCTAATCTACAGAAACATGTTTTTTGAAAGGGGATCTACAGGAGAACAAATTTCTTGGAAACTATGAGAGCTGTAACGAGAAAACGAAAATTTTTTAAAACTATATACTATTATCTAGAGAAATAAATAGGATTTTTTTTATATTAATTTTTGTAGAAATGGTGCACTTTCGAACAAAACGTATGAACTTTTGGCCAAAAAAAGAGCAGTAAATTGTTTATAAAAAAGGCAATTTACATCATTCTCCATTCTCCATTCTCACGCCTCTGCCATAGCTTGGTCGAAGTTCTCGACCGCACGCACTGGCGATCTGTAATCCTACAGATCCCATCACTGTGCGTACTGCTCTAGGATCAAACAAGGCTCGAATCCTATAGCCACCGATGTTAACTTGCAGCCACCATCAGTTATCGCTTTCGTCCGAATTGGAACATGGCGCTGACGATCCCTCACGTTGTTCAGAAGTAGTAATTACTTCTAGCGACCTCTCTAGTCGACTTAGAGGTCTTTGGCGGGATCGTAGGAGACGCAGCGACCTTTACTGTGCGCTCCTCCTTTTGTTTTCTGCCCGATGGCTTCGGCAATCTTTAGCCAGATGACATATGGCATAGTTCCAAGAAATTTGTTCTCCTGTAGATCCCCTTTCAAAAAACATGTTTCTGTAGATTAGCTATATCGCCGCCATTTTGCATTAAAATAATAATAAAAAATATTATTTTCATACTTCAATATGTGTTAAATGAACTCTCTAAAAAGAAATACTATTCCTTTTCCCACACTCCGAAAATAAATTGTCAAAATTAGGCCTTTTTTTCAGCCTCTAGAGTGGTGTTACCTTAACCCGATTATGAAATTCTGGGACCTCGAAGGACACAGCATTAACTTTAGGCATAATTGGAATGTTTAATGCAACAAAACTTTTTTGAAATTCGAAAATTGTCTGTTTATAATTTTCTTGCAAAGTTCAAGAAAAACAACGATCAACAACGAACTGAAAATCTTGAAAGCATTTAACATATTTTAAACATTGCATTTCAATAATTTGTCTCCATTATTTAACAAGGTTTTACAACTATTTCCTGCAAATGAAGGACTGCCATACGTAAAATCTGGCGAGACATTACATTTTTTTGCTTAAAATAGACTGTCTTTCTCGAATTCCAGTAATATGTTATTATACAGTGTATTAACAACGCCAAACATGAGGTGTAGCTCAGGTGGTGGACTCAAATTGATGATCTCTTTATTATCATCCTCACAAATAATAGGAATGTGTGTACAATTATAAAAATTTTTAATTAACAATTTTTTACAATTTTTTTTTTTTTCATAAGCATAGTAATTTTTTTTGCATTCCTGTGCACCACGTGCAAGGAAACATGCTTGAGTATGAACTAATTCCTACTAAAATATTTGTAAACTTTAGATCAGTAGCTACTATAATTCGTATTCATCAGCAATAGCTAAAGAGACGAAAAATATTATTTGGATGTGACGAAATATTGGTTACGAAATAATATATAATTTATACATGTATTTAATTAAATGTATCACTGTGAGGTAAGAATGAAAAACAATAGCTAGTTATTGATTTTAAAATAGATATGTGCATTTTATTATAGATGAGTTGATGTTAGTGTTGTTTTTGAGAACACAGTACGAACTATTAGATTCCACCACCGATTACCCAAATCAGAATGTTAGAGTATATTCTTGAACAGTGTGTTGCATTGTACGTATTCACGTGATACTAGTGGGGGCATAGTAGCCAACGCTTTGTGTTCAAGTGTCTGATGGCTATGCCAGCTGTTGTGTCGATATCTTTGTGTTCAAGAAATTGATTTCTCAGCAAACATAGATACATAAATATTATATTTTCCAGAGATGAAGCATTTATTAAAGGAGAAAGTACGAGTGGTCTCCGAAGCAATCAAAGAAATGATTAAAAGGGGAAGTGCTCATAATGCCCGAGGAAAACGAGCTAACGACTTCCACCTCTACCAACGCGAATAAACGTGAAATACGAATCCGGTGCAAACGACGATAAAATTAAAAATGATGTGGTTAATGTCAACCTAAAAGACGCGTGCAAGACTTTAAAAGCGAGAGATGAAATGCGAAGTGAATCGCGAGACGAAACGAGAGATGTAAAGGGAAGCCAAACGAAAAATGAAAAGAGAATTGAGCCGTCGCTAACTATTAAAATATCGTCGAAAATTATAGCTAACGAAAAGTGTACAGTCAATATAAGCTTAAAAAGGTACGCACCTAAAACAGAAAAACCACTCGATATGATAACCAACTGTGCAGAAATCGAACAAATGTTCGAAAGAATGTTCGACCACGTGACGAGCCCTCTGGATGAAAAGTTGGAGTCTGTACGTGAAGCGGTAGTCCAGATGCGAAATAAGGTGGACCGATTAAATGACTTTCTAGATGACTTCACTGAAAGCGATAGGAATATCCATCTACGTTTGAGTATAGAGACTGACAAGATACGGAGGATAAATATAGAGAAAATCTTTTGAGACAGCTTACGAAGCTCTGACCGATTTCAAAGGGAAGGCTTGCAATATGAAAATGATTGAATATGAAGAAATTGAATGTATAACTTGACTGCTTACCCCTACGAGACGGAAACTATTTCAAAAGGAGGAATAATAAACCTGATAAAAAGGAAATGATTATATTAAATTAAAATAAAGATTTGAATGAGAAAGGTTCAAATGCGATGAACTACATAAATTAGGCAATTAAATGACTGGGTACGCATGATTCGAATGCAAAACCAAATTATAAATTAACGTCTCGAGTTGCTGAGCGATTTAATGTAAGGAGGCAAAATAAGGGTGCTCTTGTATGATTCAAAGCTTCCAGAAAACATGTGGAACTTGGCGCTTGGAGCTGCAGTTTTTGTATATAATCGCACGCCTCATAAACCGAATAATATAGACACTCCTTTGCAGAAATTCAATCCACACTATAGAGTGAATATAAGCCAACTTAAGAGAATTGCTTACTTGGCCTATATTACAATACAAAGAAAAGTTGGTCCTAAATTTAGACAAGTGGTGTTTTCTACTTTTCTAGTTGGATACAAAACTACGAGATATGCATTATTAAGTTCTACCAGAGTCGAGACGTGAGATTCAATAAAAATTGGTGTTTAGTGAAGACTTAACTAACGGACAAATCAAGGATTGATCTAATGATTTTGAAAAGATAAATAAATAATTTTTAACAGAGAGCATGAGAAAGGAGGGAAAAGAGAACCGAAGAAGAGGCCACCCACGTAAAGCAAAAGCAAACGAGATATAAAAAGTTATTACTGCATATGTAGTAAATGAGATCGAACAAATATTAAGCGGTAATGTATATTGTGCCTTATTGGCCAAGATAAATTGCGATCCCAAGTCATATCGTGAAGCGATAAATGAAGAAGACAAATGTAACGTCGCGCGTGCCTCTTGTTGAAAATTTTTAACATTAAATGCAATAGCATAATAAATGCATGGGCCACCTTAGGGTTACAGTGACCCGATCAGATATGCGGGGGCAGCGAGTAGCAGTGGTGTCGGTCGATGAATCGCATCAGGGTCGGGTGGGTCAACTGTAGGATACGTCGAAGAGCGGAAGTGCCCAGGTGCTAAAAATGTCTGGGCTACAGCCACCAGAGCTAGGCCTGCAAGGGACTGGACCGTAGGACCATGTTGGTAAGAACTGTAAGTTGGAGCCCGACTGATTCCTGTGTGCCAATGCCGAGGGAGAGACAGAGGTACGGAAAAATGTCGCGGGATCGGGCGCATGTGGAGTCTTCCTCGCTGCACTTGCACAAAACAACAGAAAATAGCCCTAGTCCTCCAAGGAAATCTGAACAGGAGGAGGAGTGCACAAAACCTCCTTGCCCAGATTTCTTCCGAGGAGAACGCTGAGATTATTCTCATCCGTGAACAGTATCGGAACGGGTCGGGGCCGTGATGGTATACCGATCAGCTTGGCACTGGTGCCATATGGATACCGGACCCGCGGAGTTTTCACCTCGCGGACCACGGAGCCGGCCGCGGCGTCGTCTGGGTGAGACACGCGGACACTTATTACTTCAGCGTGTACCTCACCCCAAATGATCGCATAGACGACTTCCGGGCCAAACTGGATGCCCTGGAACACGCTACGCGGGACATGGAGGGCGAGCTGATAGTAGCGGAAGATTTTAATCCTAAAGCTCTCGAATGGGGGGAAGCCAAGTCCGACTCTAAAAGACGCCGGTATAACGCCCTGATGGGCGCACACAAGATTTTATTTTATTAATCTCCTTTTTTGATCAGGACTCTCGTCCTATAATCGGGGCTGGAGAACGCCGCTGAGAAATGATTTTACCCGTCTTTGTTTCAACCCGAGGAAGTCTGCTAATCTTTCTGAATTTTAACTTTAATGAATCTGATCCACCAAACAGACCAGGTTGCCCCGTTCACAATTGGCGACTAAACTAAACCTACTGATCAAGAGGACAGGCTGTCACGTTCCTCTTGGTCAGTTACCGCGCACTAAAGACTTAAAAAAAAATGATTGATTTGCGTAATTTATATGTTTAGACAAAACATTTTTAAATTAAACTTTCTTTTCTTCCTCCTTCCTAGTATAGCTGTTTCCGCTTCTCCTGTTGATTTTTGTGGATAGGGATTCTTTACCAAATGAAGCACAAATCAGAATTTTAACTTATATTCTTGCACTAAAGTTTATTTTTTGACATTTGAATCTTCTTACAATTTTCCTTACAATTTTGCTTACTCTTAACTCTGTTTTCCCTATTTTATCTCGTCGCTTCGCTCAATTCAATATTTCTCAACGCGGTTTTCTATTTGTTACCGAACCTGTGGTGTTCCTTGTAACTTATTTTTGCTTACTTGTTTCGACTTATTTTGTTCGCAACTTTTCTAGAGCCGCCTTGTGCGCGCTCTTTCCCGAACTTACTTATTCCATGGTTCCCGTGTTCACACTGATCTATCAGGATTCCGAGAGGCAGCATATCACCTCTGGATCCTCCCCTGTTTCCCTCTCTTCCTATTTCGAACAATATGCGTTTTCCAAACTCTATATGCAGATCTGGCGAAAACAACATCATTAGCTAAACATAGTTAATAATGTGCTCCCAATAGACGCTGTGGGTTTTCCTAATCTCTAGACATTTAATTATTTTATTACGGTCGCCCATGTTGTATGCCGGACCAAGCACTGAGAAGCATTCCGGCCGACGTGCCGCCGCCAGCGCGGGCCGAGAAGGTGACAGCCGTCACTATGCGGCTCATCCACGAGGCTTGCGCGGAAGCAGCTCGGTAGCAGAAAGAGACGTCCTGCCTACTGGTGAAAGAGCAAAATCGCGGACCTCTGCAAGAGGTGCCTGGCCCTACGCTGCCGTGCGCAAAGGGCCAGACAACGCGAACTTGACGCAGCCCCCTTGGTCGCGGAACACCTTGCGGCCAAGAAGCAACTAAAGCGGGCCGTCAAGTCCAGCCAGCGACGTTGCTGCTGGGAGCTGGGGGAGGGGGCTACAAGACGGTTACCCGCAAGCTGTCGGCTTTTGCCGTCAGCAGTCCAACAGACGCGGGAACGATCAATAACAACGTAAATGCCTTGTCCCCCGGGCATCCCGGGAGACAGCGCCCCCAGAAAACATCCGGCTGCCCAGTTGAGTCTATTTAAGAGGGTGGAGCTCTCAAGGGCGGTTACGTCTATGCAAAAGAAGAGAGCTCCAGGGCCGGATGGCCTCCCGGCGGAGCTGCTGAAGGCGATATCTGTGAGTCACCCGAGCGTCTTGCTGGACATGTACAACTTGTGCCTAAAGGCGGGCGTATTTCCGGTCCGCTGGAAGGTCGCGAAACTTGTCCTGATCAGCAAAGACAAGGGTCCGGCACGCACGCCAGCATCATACAGACCACTGCGCATGCTGGACACCGCAGGCAAACTCCTGGAGAAGCTGCTGAAGCTCCGTCTCCTAGCAGCCGTGCGAGAAGCAGGAGATCTAGCCCCTCGCCAGTACGGTGTCAGACGGGGCAAGTCAACCATCAATGCAGTCCAGGAGGTCGTTGACGCCGTAAGCTCGATGGAGCGGGGAAACCATTTCTCACGCCCCGTATGTTTGCTGGCCACCTTAGACGTGAAAAACGCCTTCATTTCTGTCAGGTGGAACCAGGCGCTGAACGCCATGGAGCCAGATTTCTGAGTCCCCGGATATATTCTCCTAAAGCTCGGGAGTTATCGCAAGAACCGCTCCATAGTTTATGACACCGATGATGGTCCGATGCAAAAGGAAATAAGGATGGAAATGCCCGAGGGCACGTTCCTGATAGGGTATGCGGACGACATAGCGGCCGTCATCATCGCGAGAGATGTTGACGCGTGTCAGATGCGACTCAGTCACGTAATGCGTCGAGTGACCTCCTGGATGGAGGACCACGGACTCGAATTAGCTGCTCATTAAAAGGCGCATTAACACCTTGCGCGCGATGAGACGGTCCAGACCAAGCTAGCTGATAAGTACCTGGGAGTGACGCTCGACTCAAAGCTC